>PVIC010004542.1:0-27221 GCA_004025085.1 Thryonomys swinderianus
GAATAAATTTAACCAAGCCAGTTTATGCTAAAAATAGGAAAAAAATTGAAGAAGATGCAAATAAATGAGAAGTCAACACATTTTGTGAACTGAAAAAATTAATATTGTTAAAATGTTCATACTAAGGGCCAGAGATGTAGGTCAGTGGTGCTGCCCCCTGCCTGGCAAGTGCAAGGTCCTGAGTTGAGTCCCTGGTTCCACACACACAAAAAAAGATCATACTACCCAGAGCAATCTACTATCAAAACTCCAATAGCACTTTTTAACTGAGTTTTTTGGAACATTTTATACATACATTATGATCACATTCATCATTGAGAATTTTTACTTGTACATGAAATTTTTACTTGTATATTTTTATTCTCATTTTTCCATTCTCCTGCTCACCCTAACAAGCTCACAGACCACTATATATATATATATATATATATATATATATATATATATATATATATATATATATATATATATAAGCCTTGCTTCTACTTCTTTTGTTTTTACCATCAAAATTTTTCTCCTCTTCTTTACTTTCCCCTATCCCTTTTTCCCTTTTGACATTTACTTACTATTTCACAATATCTATCACATATTCTGGACCTCATTTACCCCTTAAGTCTCTCATACTAGAGAAACTATATGGTATTTACATATCTGTATCCTATTTATTTCACTTATGAGTATGTCCTCAAGGTACATCCATTTGAGTATAAATGACTCAAATTTATCATTCTTTATGGCTGAGTAATACTCTATATTTTTTAAAAAAACATCTTCTCTATCAAGTCTCTACTTAATAGACATTTGGGCTATTTACAAGATCTAGCTATTACAAACTAAGCTGCTATAAACTTGGGTACACAAATCTTGTTGTGATATGATGCTTTTAATTTATGTATATATACCTAGCAGGGGAATAGTAGAGTCAAATGGGACCTCTAGTCTTAGCTTTCTGAGGAATCTCCACACTGATCTCCAAAGTGGTTGTAGCAGTCTACATTCCCACCAACAGTGGACCAGGGTTTCTTTCTCCCCACAACCCAGCCAGCATTTGCTATTGGTTGATTTCATGATAGCAGCCATTCTTTCTGAAGTGAGATGGAATCTCAGTGTTATTTTCCTCTGCATCTCTCGTATGACTAGAGATGTTGAACATGTCTTCACATTAATTAGCTGCTTTTACTTGTTCATCTGAAAAATGTCTGTTCATTTCACATGCCCTTTTTTGAATTAGGACTTTCAAGTGAGGGCTGAATTTTTAAGTTCTTTATATATTCTAGATAGTAGTCTTTTCCTGGAGGAAAAGCTGGTAAAAATTCTTTCCCATATTATAGGTTGCCTTTGCTCTGTTGGTGTTTTCCTTAATGTGTAGAAACTTTTTAATCAGATGAGATTCCAATACTGATTCTTTCTGTTAGTTCCAATGCCACTAAGGTTTTGTTCATAAAGCCTTTCCCTGTGCCACTGTCTCCAAGAGTTCTGCCTAACCTATCTTCCAGCAGGTTTAGTGTTTCTATTTTAATATTTAGGTATCTAAAACATTTTTATTTTAGTTTAGTGCATAGTGAAAGACATAGATGTAGTTTTAATCTTTGGCAGGTTGAAACTCAGTTTTTCCAGCAGCTCCAATGGCTTTTTTTCCCACAAAAATAGAAAATACAGGAAAACAGAGCTCTTGAAATAGCCAAATCAATTTTGAGCCAAAAGAATAGACCTAAAGGAATGATACTTCCTGATTTCAAAATATATTACAAAGCTACATCAATTAAAACAGTAAAGTACTAGCATAAAGACAGATATGTAGACTAATGGAAGACTATAGGTACTCCAGAGACAAACCCATGCATATATGGCCAGCTGATCTTTAACAAAGATAACAAGTACACAGAATGGGTAATGGGTAGTCTCTTCAACAAATGCTGGAAAACTGGCCATTCCCATGAGAAAAAAAGAAACCAGGCCCTTATCTCAGACACACACACACACACACACACATATCAACTAGAAATGCATTAAAGACTTAAAAAGTAAAACTGTAAAACTAATAGAAGAAAACATAAAAGAAAGTTTCTTGATATTTGTCTGGATGATTATTTGGGGGCATGTAACACAAAAGCACAAGCAGTAAAACCCAAAATGGACAAATGTTTTCTTTTGTTTTGTTTCATTTTGTTTTGTTTTGAGACAAGGTCTTATTTTTTTAGTTTAGGCTGACTCTGAACTCACTATGTAACCCAGGCTAGCCTCAAACTTATGGCAATCCTCCTGCCTCTGCCTCTCGAGTGCTTGGACTGTACATGTGAGCCACCACACCTGGCTCAAAAATAGACAAATGAGATTACATTAAACTCAAAGCCTGTTTCTACACAGTACAATCACCATGGAAATCAGTATGTGCAATCCTAAGAAAAACAAAAATTTGATACCATTTGACTCAGTGATACCCTCTTTGGTCTTTTCCAAAATTAATTAAACACAGAATAATACATTAAAACATACATATCCATATTTATACCAGCACAAGTCACAATACCTAAACTGTGTAAGCAGCCTAGATGCCCCTCAACAGATGAAAGTATGCAGAAATTGTGTACATAATATACACAATAGTATTATAACATATATATATAATAGTATTATTCAACCATAAAAAATAACAGAATTATATCTTTTGTAGGAAAATTGATGAAACTGAAGAACTCTGTGTTAAGTAAAATAAACCAATCTCAGAAAGTTAAATATCTCTTTTTATCTTATAGAAGCAATAAAAAAATAAATTTCAAAAATAATTCAAAAAGGAGAGGCACAGGATTCTAGAAGGTAAACTTTTGGAAGAGTCTAGGGATGATCAGGAAAAAGAGGAGGAAAGGAAGAGGGTGATGAGAATGAAAATTTCAAAATATGCTATACACATGTACTATACTAACATACCAAAACAAATCTCATTATTCTGTATCATCATTCTCATTACTCTGTATGCACCAATATAAAGAAGTTTATCCAAAGCAAGAGCAACAATCAATAGACTGAAAAGACAACCTATAAAAATGGAGAAAACACTTGGAAGCATATATCCAAGTTAATATCCAAACTATACAAGTAATTCAAACAATTCAGTAACAAGAAAACAAAACTCAATTTAAATGGGCAAAGGACTTGAATGCTTATTTCTCCATTTCTATATACAAATAAATGTTCACCATTACTATCAATGAAACATGAGTCAAAATCACAGTGAAATCTCACACCATACTGTAAGAACAACTTATTATCAAAGAAAAATGGTAATAAATGTTGACCAGGATGTGGACAAAAGGGAACCTTTGCATATTGCTGATGAACTACAAACTGGTACAGACATTACAGAAAATAATATGGAGGGTCCTCAAAAATAGAGCTGCCTTATGTCCAAAATAAATGAAATCAGAATCTTAAGGAAATATCTTCAGACTTAAATTTCACTACAGCACTATTCACAATCGCTAAGACATGGAAGCAATCTAAATTTCTACATACACATAAGTGAATTTTTAAAAATGAGATACATATATAAAATAGAATGTTATTAATCCTTAATACAAAAACAATCCTAAGTGATAATATAGATGAATCCAGAGGATATCTGCTAATAAAATAAACTGGGCATAATAGGTACCTCCTACATGAGGTATGTAGACTGATTGAACCCACTGAAAAAGAAAGTAGAATGGTGACTGCCAGTGGTTTATAGGAGAAGGGGAGTTGCTCTTTAACACATACAAATTATGGAAGATGAAATATTACATTACATTTTTTGGTTAATATTGTGCTGTACATGTAAATATATGTAAAGAATATAGACCTTAGATATTTTTCCACAGCAAATAAAATAAGAAACACTAGGGCCAGAGATTTAGCTCAGTGGTTCCAGCATCTAACTGGTAAGCACAAGGTCCCGAGTTCAATCCCCAGTACCACATATCACAACGCTGGGCATAGTGGTTCACACCCATAATCCCAGCACTCAGGAGGCAGAGGCAAGAGGACTGCTGTGAGCTCGAGGGTAGCCTAGGCTACACAGTGAGCTCAGGGCCAGCGTGAACTACAAAGAAAGACCCTGTCTCAAAAAAAAAAAAAAAGAAGGAAGGAAGCAAAAAAAGAAACAGTAGTAAAAATAAACGAAGCTTCTGAAATATTATTTAATTTTATTCTCATTGTGATTCAAATGGATATTTTAATGTAAGGAGAAGATGGATAGGATAATCTGTGATAATAAAACTGTACTTACAAATGAAAAACAAGACTATCAGATTTTAAAATCACAATGAAAAAATAATTTTATATAGCAGAAAACCAAATCAGAAATTATCTGAGAAAACAAAGGAAAGAAAAAAAGATTAGTATAATAAAAGTATAAGAGATGAAATATACACATTCAAAATCTCTAACATAATATGAATTCTAGAAAAAAACAGAAGCTGAGGATACAATAAAGAAACACCACTGAAAATGCCAGTCAAGACTGCACGAGGGAAGAACCTTAAAAAATTATCTTCACTTTAACCTAGCACAAAAATCCAATAAAATGAAGAGGACGGAAACTGAATATCTTCCCAGGCTCTATTTCCAAAAACAACTAAAAATAGTAGGAAGGATGAATATTGAGTAGTAAGAATGAATCAGAGTTCCCCACATGAAGTAAGAAACAAAGAATCCAGAGGCTGGTACAGAGGTTCCTACTCTTGAGAGGAAGATGAAATAAGATCTAGTGACCACTTCTGACAGCTACGGTTCATAATATGTTGCAAACCTCAGAAAGGCAAAGGGCACAGGGACAGCCCCAAACCACAGTTGGCTTGGTAGCTAACTCATAATATGCTTTTACCTATGTATTAGGCTATGTGGTAACATCTAAAGATAGGCCCACATAACCTACATCTCCTAGGTTTTAGATTCTTGTAAGAGTTCCCTTCGATAGTGCATCCAGGCAGTCTGTGACTCACTTTACTCAATGAAATACAACAACAAACTGACACTACCAGGTCAAATCCTTAAGAAGCCCTGGAAGTTTTCTCTTTTATACATTTACAAGCCCTAAGCAACCACATAAGGAGTCTAATTCCCCTGCTGGAGAGGACAGACCACAAGAAGAGGCCATGTGGCAAGGCCACATAAAGGAAAATTCTGATACTACATGGAAAGAGAATTCCAGCTCTCATATAGGTGCCAGGTCTACAAGTGAGTTAGGTTCAAGGGACTAGTCAAGTCCTCAGATGTGCATAAGTCAAATTCAAATGAGAAGTATTACCCAGTTGATTCCAGTCAACCCACATACAAATCAATTAATAAAATCACTGCCATTTTAGTTGCTTAAAATGGCTTGTTACATAGTAATAATAAAACATAAACTGGTTCCTGGAAATGAGGTGTTAAACAATAAAAACAAAGTTTTTGTTAACATGAAGTGTCACATTACTGCAACATATAGTTACAGCTAGCAGAGGCTGAAAGGATCTTGGGGACATTATGAGGCTGGGAGCATATGCAGGGGATGTTAGCTGAAGCTGAACAAAAAGGCAACCCATATTATGTAGAGAAGGAAAGTCTGGCAAGACTCACCTGTGGTAATGTGGTAAACTAAAAAACTACTTAATGAATTAGTATAAAAATTGTCTAAAAAGAATTCCAGGTAAAATACTGAAAATGTCAAATGGCTTATTTTAGCTGTGGCTGAAAAGGTAGAAACAGAAATGAAGAAGGAAAGGGGCATATTTCAAGTGGGCTCTAAAGGTTACATTTCCAAAGCAAGACTTATGAGACTGAAAAACAATCTATTTTTCATTTTCACTTTCTTATTCCAGCAAAAGACTGAGGAAAAAAAATAATCCAAGGACAAAAATCAAATTCAAGGTTTTGCCATAGAATAATGACTCAAAATCTCAAGAATACATCTATAAACATTTTGTTAAGACCTCACAAAGAGTACAAATGCTTCAAAGACCTTATCAGTAAAATCAAAAGGCTTCTAAACATTTTTAAAGTATACTTCTTCAAATTTTTCTGACAGAAAGTCTTCTGAAAGTGTTAGAGTGTTATTCACAGCATCCTGAACACTGAAATATGGCAGAAAAAAAACTTGTATCAAAGAAACTTTTATTTTTAATTGACTTTATTGGTACATTTTATACATAATGATCACATTCATCATTGAGAATCTGTACCTGTGCATGACACATCTTGATTCTCATTTTTCTTTTTCTTATCTTCCCTACAACCCCTACCCTCTATATGCATAAGTTTTACTTTTTTAATAGCAAATTTTTTCTTTCTCTTTTTTATTGTCCTCTACTCACCCTTTTCCTTTTTCCCTTTGGACATTTTCTTTCTATTTCACAATACCTATCATACAATCTGGACCTCATTTACACCTTCAGTTTTTCATACCAGAGAAAAGATAAGGTATTCATATATATGTCCTATTTGTTTCATTTATAAGTATTCCTCAAGGTATATCCATTTGAGTATAAATGACTCAAAATTATCATTCTTTATGTCTGAGTAATACTCCATTTTATTTTTTTTAAATATAAATTTTCTTTATCCAGTCTCCTGCTAATGGGGGGAGGGAAATTTAGCTAACACAAACTGAGCTACTATAGTATGATTATTTTAATTATTTCATATTTATACCTAGCAGAGGAATAGCAGGGTCAAATAGGACCTCAAGTCCTAGTTTTTTAAGGAATCTCCACACTGATCTCCATAGTAGTTGCACCAGTCTACATTCCCACCAACAGTGGAGAATGGTTCCTTTCTTATACCAATAAAAGATTGATAAAAAGAATAATCCAAGGAGAAAAATAAAATTCAAGGTCTTGCCAGTAAAACATGTATGGGCTCAATACAACCACAACCACATCAACTTAGCCACAACCCACGAGCATTTGTTGTTGGTTGATTTAGTGACAACAGCCATTCTTTCTGAAGGGAGATGGAATCTCGGTACTATGTTGTTTTCATCTGCATCTCTCGGATGACTAGAGATGTTGAACATGTTTTCATGTTTCTTAGCTGCTTTCTCTTGTTCATCTGAAAAATGTCTTTTCATTTCAGATGCCCATTTTTGAATTGAGGTTTTTTGGGGGACTGATATTTTTAAGTTCTTTATATACGAGAGAGAGTAACCTTTTGTCTGGGAAATAGCTGGTAAAAATTGTTTTCCATATTGTAGGCTGTTTTTGCTCTTTTTGCTCTGTTGGTGGCTTCTCTTGCTGTGCAGAAGCTTTTCAGTAAGATGAGATCCCGATTATTGATTCTACTATTTCCAGGACTGCTAAGGTTTTGTTCATAAACTCTTTCCCTATGCCAATGTCTTCAAGAGTTCTAACGTCTTTCAGCAGGTTTTATGTTTCTCTTTTAATATTTGGGTCTCTAATCCACTTTTTTTTAGTTTGGTGCAGGAAGAAAGAGACATCTAGCTTTAATCTTGGGCAAGTTGAAGCCCAGTTTTTCCAGCACTGTTTGTTAAAAAGGCTACCTTTCCTACACTGAGGGTGTTTAGCTCCTTTGTCAAAGATGAGGTGGCTTAGTATATCTGGGGTTGTTTGTGGGTATTCAAGTGTGTTCCACTAATCCTCAGTTGTTTCTTTGCCAATACCATGCTTTCTTATCACAGGCTTTGTACTATAATTTCAAGATGGGGACTGTGATAGCCCCTGCCATGATCTTATCACCTTTTGGCTAGGACTGCTTTTGCTATTCTAGGTCTCTTGTGGTTCCAGATGAATTTTTGGATTATTTTTTCTAGCTCTGTGAAATATACTATTGGGATTTCAACTGGGATTGCACTGAATCTATACAGAAGTTTTGGCAGTATGTCTTGATGATATTGGTTCTTTCTACCCAGGAACAAGGCATTTCTGTCCATTTTCTAATATCTTCCTCGATCTTCCTTCTCCAAATGCAATAGTTTTCAGACTAGAGGTCTTTGACCTCTTTTTTAGATTGATTCCTAGATATTTCACTTTTTGGATGCTGTTGTGAAAGGAGTTGATTCCCTAATTTTTCTTTCAGCGAGTCATTTCTTCATGAATGCAAAGGTTATTGATTTGAGTATTGACCTTGTATCCAGCTCACCACTAAATCTGCCAATTAGGCTGAACCTCAAACTACTAGAAAAAGAAGAGAAAAATAAACCCAAAGTTATTGCAAGGAAGGGAATTATAAGGGTTAGAGCAGAAATTAATGCAATGGAAACTAAGAGAATGATACAAAAAAATCAGTGAATCAAAGAGTTCCTTCTTTGAAAGAATAAATCCTATCAACAAGCCTTTAGCCAACCTTATCAAAAAAAAAGGAAAGAAAAGGGTCAAATCTATGTAATAAGGAATGAAAAGGGGGAAATCACAGATCCAGCAGAAATTCAGAGGATAATAAACACCTACTTTGAGAACTAGCACTCCAATAAGATGGAAATCAGAAAATAAATGGCTAAGTTCCTAGACACATATGAACTTCCAAAGTTGAATGCAAATATAAAATGCTAAACACCCCAATATCAATACATAAAATTGAAAATATAATTTAAAACCTACCAACAAATAAAAGTCCTGGTCCTGGTGGCTTTACTGCTGAACTCTACAAAACTTTCAGAGAAAAGCTAATAGCAATACTCCTCAAACTCTTTAATGAAATTGAAAGGGCAGAAATACTCCCAAATTAATTCCTAGAAGCAACCATGATATTGATTCCAAAAGGAGAGAAAGATCCAACCAAAAAAGAGAATTACAAGCCAATCTCCTTAATGAACACTGACATAAAAATCCTCAGTAAGATACTGACAAACAGAATACAGAGGATCGTTAAGAAAATGATACAACCTGACCAACTGGAATTCATTCCCTTGCTAAGATGCAAGGATAGTTCAACATATGTAAATCAATAAACGTTATACACTACATTAATGGACTCAAGAACAAAAGCCAAATGGTCATTGCAAAAGATGCAGAAAAAGCATTCAACAAAATCCAACATTCATTCATGATTAATACCCTAAAGAAAACTGGAATAGATGGTCTTTATCTCAAACTGATAAAAGCTATTTATGAAAAACCAAGCACCAGCAACATATTAAATGATCAAAAACTGAAACCTTGCAAGCTAAGATCAGGAATAAGACAACAATGTCCACTATCACTACTGCTGTTCAATATAGTTTTGGAAACATCAGCCACAGCAATTAGACAAGAGAAAAAAATAAAGGGAATAAAGATAGGAAAGGAAGAAGTTAAACTGTCATTATTTGCTGATAACCTGATACTCTATACAGAAGATCCTAAAAAATCAGCCCAAAGAAACTTATATTATGGTATCTTTCTAAAGGAGTGGATTGCAATTAGAAACAGAAGAGACCAGAAAAATTTTAAAGGAATTATGCTAGTTTCATTTCAATGAGATAAGAGTTCAAACTGAAGAAAAGCCTTTGGCGCTCCAAATTCCTACAAAGGAGCAGGTTGACAAATTATGAAGCTTAAAGCAAATTATTTCTTAAGGCAAAAGAACAGTAACTTAGGGAAAAGCCAAGAGCCAGAAGGATGGAGTAAGTAAACAGGAGCACAGAAAACTGAAATAGATGGGTTACAAACCTAGGTAAGGATCAAGTGTCATCCGTCCAGATATATTTAGAATTGCTATAGTCAATGCAATGAGCATCGCAAGTTCCCTGCTTTCTGAGTGGGAAAGTTTATAGCAATTTTCCAGTTCCTTTCTCACTACTGTTTGTTCACTGTGGGGAAGTGAAAGGGGAAACTTCTTCCTTTTGTTCACAAGTCTTCAGGTTGAAAGAAGACACTCCAAGGAGGCCTCATCCATACCTCTACTTGATCTCCATTATGTTTATTAAGGTATAATTTTTTTACAATAAAACCATACCTATCTAAAGACAAGTGGACCCAGAGATGGAGGGAAGGAAAGGAGAGGAAGGGGATAAAAAAAAATTAGTTATATCATGCACATGTACCAACTTTCCATGATGAATGTCATCATTATGCACTACAAATATGTACTAATAAGATTTTTGAAAAGATACAAGAAAAGTCTGACCCATATCAAATCTAGAGTTTAAAGAAGTTTGACAAAGGCATACACCAGAATATCTATAACAAGAAACATAGAGATTCTTTCCAACACAGCCAAAACTTCCCCAAGCCCATTTAAACTCAAAGTACTTACTTCTCAACCCTAGACAATCAGTACTGTTTGAATATTATCTATATGAAAATAAACATAAATTTATATGTCTGCCTTCTCTCACTGAGGTTGTTTTTCAGATCTACTTTTTTCTATATACCCAAACATATTTTTTATTGCTTAGTAATATTCCATTACATGGATAAACTAGAATTTGCTTTTCTGTTTAAGTACTGCTGGATAGTTTGATTATTTGCACATTTTGGCTATTCTGAGTAAAGCTCCTATGAGTATTCAAGTATTCATGTAGAATACAGGTTTTTTTGTCTTCACTAAAACTCTAAAAATAAGTTGCTGGCTTATATGATAAATTATCTTAAAATTTGTAAAAATTTTCAAACTGCTTTTGCAAAGTGATTATGATACATTACATTCTGATCAACAGTGTAGATTTCCAGTTTCACAGTACTATTGACATACAAATTGATTCTATGTCTCCAAACATGTGATTCTATGTCTCCAAACGTTTTACCCCTTCTCATGGGTATATAGTAAAATATTTGTAATTTCTAGATACAGAATGATACTATCTTTTCATGTATGTACGGCATTTATACATTTTCTTTTGTGAAGTGTCTTTGAATTCTTTTGCACATTAGATTGCCTTCTACCTTGAGTTGTAAGCATTCTTCAGATATTCTCTGTACAAGGGCATATAGAATATAGACACATATACTGAGTATATTTAACCCATTCTATAGCTTGCCAGGTATTTTTCAAAATGTTTTCTTTGAAAGCAAATAAAGATTTTGACTTAGTCATTTTCTTCATTTCTGAGACACAAAACCTGAAACTTATAGCTTAAATGAGAGGTTTATTTTGGCTCATAGTTTTTAGAGGTTCAGTCCATAGTATTCTAGCTCCAAGGCCAGCATAGTACTCTACGGTAGAAGCATCTACTAGAGAAAAGCTGCTCATGTTATGCAGCCAGGAAGCAAAGAAAGAAAGAGGAAGAGGCAGGGAGGGAGACAAATGCTAACAGACCATGCCCTTGGTGACCTATGTCTGTTTATTCGAACCCACCTCTGAACAGCACTTTTGGCTACTGAACTCATCTGTACATGAATGTATTTAGAAGTCAAGCATTCCCATAATCCAAAAATCTTCCAAAAGTCCCATCTTGAACATTTGAACCCTGAACACACTCCACACAGTCTAGTTTATAATTTTTCCTTGTTTTTTTATTTTATATTCTATTATAGAAATCTCTGCCTACTCCATGGTCACAAAATTTTCTTCTTTCTCCTACAAATGCTATTGTTTTAGCCTTTTCATTTAGGTCTATACCCATTTAAGTCTTTTCCCATAGGGCTATCAAGTTGTTTAGGCATTTTGATGAAAGACTTTTCTCTCCCTTAATTTAATTGCCATTTATATAAAATCAATTGATGAGCTATATAAGGGCCGAGTTCTGAAATTTCTATTCTGCACACCTTTCTACCTATCTTTTTATCAATACTGTTGTCTTCATGATTACAGCTTTAAGTCCAAATATCACAAAGCTGAAATCCGCTTTCTTTTAAATACTTTAGTTTTTAGTACTCAACAACTCAGGCTTTGTTTCTAAGATCTTAGCATGGCTAAGTGTTGCATTGTGATAGAACATTTTTTTGTATCTAGTGAGATGATCATACTGCTTTCTTAAACCCTTAATGTGATGAAATATATAGATTTTTCAAATGTTAACCTCGAATTTCATGGAACAAATTCTCTATCCTAATGATAAAGTCTTTTATATATTAATAGCTATATCTGGATTTTATTTAAAATTCCATTTCTTTTCCATATAAAGAATTACTCAGAATACCATTTTTTATTAGTATTAGTTTTTAACTCTTTCAAGTAATATATTTTATCAGTGATGTCACTGGTATAAATTTGCTGAAAATTTTCCATTTTTAACAAATGTAGGACCACTATCAAGACTCTTCTTTCATCTGTGATATTGCCCGTCTTATTTTTAAATTTTTTAAGTTGTGAAAAAATATAAAATGACAATCTTAACCATTTTTAGGACATGGTCCAGTGCTATTAAGTATATTCATATGGTTGTGCAATTGTCTTCACCAACCATTTCAACTTCAATTAGCAAAACTGGGACTCTATGCCCAATTAACAATAATTTCCCATTCTCTATTTCTCTCAGCACCTATTAGACTGTTTCTATGCATTTGACAACTTTGTATAACTCATAAAAGTAAAATTATATGTGAATTGCCTTTTTTTGTTGCTAGTTTATTTCACTTAGCACAATGCTTTAAGATTTAGCCATGTTTTCACACATGACAGGATCTTATTACTGTGTATGTGTGAATGTTACTGAGGATGAAACTTGGAACTGGGGGCCTTCATGTAAAACTACATTACCAGCCCTCCATTCTTTTTCCTGTCTGAGATAGGGTCTCCCTAAGTTGCCAAGGCTAGGCTCAAACTTGCAAGTTCTGCTGCTTCAGACTCCCAGAGTGCTAGGATTACAGGTATGTGCTACTATACACAGCTATCTGTTACCTTTTAGGACTAGTATGTCATACACACCACATTTTTATTCATATGCAGATTTACATGTAGTGTGGTTCCACCTCATAGCTACTGTAATATTACTGAAGTACCTAAAGGGGTAACTTATCCTTTCCAAGTTTGCCTGTTGTTTCCTTTACTTTTTCCTAGTTTACTAAACTGTGTCAAATGCTTTTTCTGCATCAAATTAAGATGACTGGATGAGGTATTTTTCCCTTCATACTGTTAATATGGAGTATCATATTTATATTCTTTTTTATTGTTATGGACATTAAACTAAACAAAAAGTCTTTACGATATTAACTATCTTAACTCTAATCATGATCATATACAAAAACTCTACTCCTTTATAGCTCCCCTTTGTTATTTATATTATATGCCCAATAACATATATTCAAACCTACATGTCTATGTATTTTAAGTCTAAAGTTGTAAATCAAAATTATAATACTAGGGCCGGAGGGTTAGCTCAGTGGTTCCGGCGCCTGCCTCGCAAGCGCAAGGTCCTGAGTTCGATCCCCGGTAACCACATATAATGCTAGGCGTGGAGACACGCCCACCAACAATCAACACCGCATACCACAATGCCGGGCGTGGTGGCTCACGCCTGTAATCCCAGCACTCGGGAGGCAGAGACAGGAGGATTGCTGAGTTCGCGGTGGCTTGCCTAGGCACCATAGTGAGCTCAGGGCCAGCCTGAACTACAACACAAGACCCTGCCTCAAAAAGCAAAAATAATAACAATAATAATAATAATATAGGTTTTCATACTGTCCATGTTTTTCTCATTTTTGTTTGATCTAACTAGAATTTATAAGTTTTATCTAGTCAAGAAGACAAGTGAGTTCTACTGCTTTCTGTTGCACTGATTCCCACTTCTATTCATTCTCTTCTACTGATCTTGGGTTCACTCAGCTTTTATCTTTCAAGCTTCTGAACACTTTGATCATTAACTTAGATCTTTCATCATAAGCAATTCAAATTCTAAATTTCTTTATAACCACTGTTTTAGCTATATCACATACATTTTAATGTTATATTTTCTTTATCATATGTTTCAAAATATTTTCTGAATTCCCTTATAATTTCTTTCTTGACCCATGGTTTACAAGGAAGTTAATTTACTTAGGATCTTTTGAGGGTTTTTCTGGTATGATACTATTTTTTATTTCTTACTCAGTTCCAATCAGGTCAGAAAACAAACACAATTCTTTGAGACCTCTGGAAATTTAATTCATAGTTCAAACATTACGTCCATGTGAAGTTTCAATAAATACTTAAAGAATTTGTGTTTTAAAGTTCCTAGGTAGGTTATCTATCTTTTTGTAAATGTCAATTAAGTTGTGGCAGTTTAGAGAATTGCTCAAGTCTTCTACTTACTTTTGATCTTTTTTATCAAATTATTCCATCAATTTCCAAGAAAATGGTGTTAAAATCTGCAGTGTTTATGCGCTTGTCCATTTTTCCCTTTGCATCTGTTACTTTTTGATTCTGCACATTTTTGAAGTGAGGCAACATATTAGACAACTCTGTTGTCTGCAATTCCTACTATGCATGCAGTCTACACCTAGGGACTCCAGCTCCCATCCTGCTCTCTTACTTGTTCACTCTGATAGACGTCACTGCAGTGTTGTCAAGTGGGAAGTCCCAAATAAGAACAAAATGAAGAAGAATTCTGGGTGACAACCAGCAAAGACTAAAGTCCAGAGACCAATACTTCACAAAGAACTGAATTCCATTAATCATACAAATGAGAATAGAAGAAGATCCCCATCAAGCCTTCAGTTGAAACCACATTCCTAATCCCTACTCTAATTGTACTTTATGTGAAAACTTGAACCAAAAGACTAGCAAAGCTAATCTATGAAAAAGAAGAATACAGGGCCAGAGGGTTAGCTCAGTGGTTCCGGTGCCTGCCTCACAAGCGCAAGGTCCTGAGTTCGATCCCCAGTAACCACATAGGATGCTGGGCATGGAGACTCACGCCCACCAGCCACCAATACCACATACCACAGTGCCAGGTGTGGTGGCTCACACCTGTAATCCCAGCACTCGGGAGGCAGAGACAGGAGGATTGCTGAGTTCCAGGCTTGCCTGGGCTACATAGTGAGCTCAGTGCCAGGCTGAACTACAAAGCGAGACCCTGTCTCAAAAAAAAAAAAAAAAAAAAGAAGAAGAAAAAGAATACAGTGGCAACTCAGTTCATGAACACAACTTGTTCTACAATTTTGGAAAAGAAATAGCCGTGCTTATATGTGTCACACAATATAGAGTTTGCAGCCTAAAAATTTGAAAAGCTCCTTGGGACTGAGTGGAGGGCAAAGACAATGAGGATTGTGAGTAATATACTAAATACAAAAATGAATAAGAAGAGACTATTACAAGAGATCTGAAATTTGAAGAAGTTGCCAGTTAGGCCTCAAGAGGAAACAAGAAACATGTCATTTAAAGGGGAAGGGGTGTAATCACTTTTTGTACTCTGATAGGAGGCCACATTATTATTATTGTGACATGTTAATTATAAAGTATTATGTAATGCACTAGGTGAGTGGTATAGCTAAGATTATTTAAAAACAAAATATTCCCTGTTGCTTATAAATAAAACATGAGAATAATGAAAGGAGTAAAAAATAGCATTTTTAAAAAATGGAACCAAGACTTCATGATTTTAAAAATTCTTAGCCACTGCAGATGGCAAATGATCCTAACTAAAGATTAAATTAAAACTGTGCATACAAGCAAACTTTGGACATTGACTAGAGATAAAGCCAAAGGGACAAATTTAAAACTTTTCAGTAATATTGAAAAGATAAAGATCAAAAGATCATATACAGAGCCCAAATTCTCAATGTTGAATGTGATCATAATGTATGCATAAAATAAAATCAATTAAAAACAAGATTAAGGGTGTGCCTCACAGATCTGTCAATCAATGAGACCTCTAAAAAGTGTTAAGGATGTTGTCCCTTAAATATTCTCAGATACAGCCCAAAATAAAAATGACATCTCTTTCAAAGAGATATGGCTATGTCTAACAGATATAATCCAAAACTGATGCATAAAATGTCTACAAATTTTTTGAAAAAATTATATCAGTGAAACCAAAGAGACTGTACAGAATGAAAAGGATCCACTGGACTCCCAAAATTCATCTGGAAAGAAACAGACTAATAAAACTATAAAACTTCCCAGCTGTAGTGGCTCACCTCTGTAATCCCAGCACTTGGAAGGCAGAGGGAGGAGGATTGCTGAGTTTCAGGCTTGTCTGGGCTACAAATTGAGCTCAGGGCCAGCCTGAACTACAATGCAGGACCCTGTCTAAAAAAAAAAAAAAAAATACTACGAACTGAAAAGGCATTCTATCTTTGTGAAAAATTAAAGATAACTCAGAAAGTGGGAGAATGAACCAAGAACTATGAAGAATTATGCCCAGGTCTAGAGAGTTAGGAAAATTTCATATTTGCTCATCCAGATTTCAGCATTATTATCAACTGGTGAGTCCTCTGTGCCTCCCATTACCCATTTTAGAATTATCTGCAAACGTTATCCAATGTTTGTCTTACCCCAAATCTTGGGACCATGTGGATCATATAGCCACTGAAATAGACTTTCCCCAAAAAAGAAATATAAATTCCTAATAAAACATAAAAGGATGGCCAGTGTCATTTGTTACTGGGGAAATGCAAATCAAAACCACAAAGAAATACCACTAAATACCCATTAAAATAGACAAAGTCAAAACCAGTGAAAATGCCAAGAGCTCATGAGGCTGTTTAGCAACTAGAATACTTACATATTAAAAGCAGGGATATAAAACAGTTTGGAAAACAATTTAATAATTTATTTAAAGTTAAAAATATATATAAAATATAATTTGCCCCTACATATATATCCAGAATAAATGAAAAGAAAAAATTTCAATCAAAAGGCTGTAAACAATGTTCACAACAAATGGAGGAGTAAGTTAGTGAAAAAGCACATGCTCAGAATGCCAGACGTGGTGGCTCAAGCCTGTAATCCCAGCACTCAGGAGGCAGAGACAGGAGGATTGCTGAGTTCGCAGCAGCTTGCCTGGGCACCATAGTGAGCTCAGGGCCAGCCTGAACTACAAAGCGAGACCCTGACTCAAAAAGCAAAAAAAAAAAAAAGCACATGCTCAGTATACACAAGGCATAGTTCACTCCCTAGCACCCCTAAAAAAAAGCCATAAAAGCAATATTCATAATAGCTTCAAACTGAAAATAACCCAAATAGCCATTAGCTAGTGAGCAGATGAACAAAGTGTGGTATACTCATAAAAGAAATACTGCTTAGAAACAAGAAAGAATGAACTACTGGCCAGGCATGGTGGCTCACGCCTGTAATCCCAGCACTCGAGAGGCAGAGACAGGAGGATTGCCAAGTTCAAGGCTTGCCTGGGCTACATAGTGAGCTCAGGGCCAGCCTGAACTACAAAGCGAGACCTTGTCTCAAAAAAAAAAAAAAAAAAGAATGAACTACTGATACATAAAACAACATGCTAATTGAAGGAACCAGATACATATGACTGAATATTTTATGATTTCACCCATAAAATTTCCAAAAAATGCAAAACTATAGATAAAAATGGAGATTATCCTTATCTAGGACTCAGGATGGAGCTCTATACTATAAAGATACAATTATTCCAAATTATTTTATGGATCCAATTGTATTTTTGACCAAAAACATCAACAGTCATGTAGAGAGTGCACCTGCATACTCGTGTGTATAAATAAAAATTGGTGAGCTAATTTTGAAATTTACATAGAAACACAAACCAAGAATAGACAGAGCAACCTTGAAAAAAAAGAGCTAGGGGGCTTACACAATAGTACTTAATATCAAGATTTATTCTAAAGCTACAATAATTAAGCCAGTATGGTAGTAGTTATCTTTGGAGGGTGTTGAACGATAGGGAAGGAACAAGAAAGAGGATTCTAGAGACCTGGTTACATTTTCTATCTTGATCTAGAAGTTGATTTTATGGATGTTTTCATTTTGTAAAACTTTCTCAAGCTTAATAGTTTGTCTTGATGTACATGTATTATACTTTGTGTGTACTACTGAATGTCAGTTTTTGATTTTAAAAGTTTACCACAAGGCAAATGAATGAGAGCTACATTTATTAACGATGAATCTGAAAAATATGGTGAGTGAAGGAAATGTCAAAATAAGAATGAGAAGAACAAAAAGGAAAAGAAACAGAATAAAGCACAACAAAGAAAAAAAGAAGAGGAAGAGAAAAAGAAGAAAGTAAGAGGGAAGAAAGAAGCAAAGAAATTATTAACATCAATACGGATAGTGATCTCCGCCCAACAGAATGGTAGAAGAGGCAATAGGAAAGCACCCAGAGGTCTTCTAAGTTATTATAATGTTATTCCTTGGGTGGATTAAAAACATAGGAATATTTATTTTATCACTGCTCCTTAAACTTTTTGCTTATGTATATTTTATATACTTGTTACATGTATACTTTGTTTCACAGCTTTAAAATATCCTAAGAAAAATATAGCTGAATTAAGTGATTAGAAAACTAAATTTTAGAAAACTAAAACTTTAGATTTTTGTGACTTCATTTTATGCAGATATTATTATATACCACCTATATGTATATGAAACAAGTGTAAGTAGTGATAATTTTTAATATTACTAAAGTATCAAGTAATGCCAAAAATAAAATGTAACTTCAATCATCTACAACATACTTTTAATTTTTCAAAGGGAACTCTATTAGAAATAAAAGCTAAAAATATGAATAAAAATGAGGTGCTTAACAAAAGTAAAAATGGCTTTGATATATAAACATTTTAAGATTTCTTATGACCAACTGCTTCCATGAAAGTAAAACTTGATTTAAATTTTTTTAAATCCTGCTTGATAATCACATTAAACCAACATTTATCAATATAACTCTGACTTACAACACTATTTTAATTTCCTTGAATTTTACAATGTATTTGTATGATTACTATCATACTTTATTTTTAAAAGAATAATAAAAACTTCAATATTATTGGACAAGACACATGTGAAATAAAAAAATGCTACTACAAAGTTCTATTTTTAAAAATGTAGAGGCTGGGGCTGGAGATTTAGTTCAGTGGTTCCAGCGCCTGCCTCACAAGCGCAAGTTCCTCGGTTCGATCCCCGGTAACCACATACAATGCTGGGCATGGTGACTCACGCCCACCAGCTATCAATACCACATACTACAGTGCCAGCTGTGGTGGCTCACACCTGTAATCCCAGCACTCGGGAGGCAGAGACAGGAGGATTGCTGAGTTTGAGGCTTGCCTGGGCTACATAGTGAGCTCAGGGCCAGCCTGAACTACAAAGCGAGACCCTGTCTCAAAAAAAAAAAAAAAATGTAGAGGCTGAAAGGTGGGGAGGGGGAATGGAAAAAAAAAAAGAATCAAGATATATCACGTACAGGTACAAATTTTCAATGATGAATGTGATCATAATGTATACTTAAAATCTACCAATAAACTCAATTTTAAAAAATAAAGAAAATGGCAAAAAAAAAATTTGTAACTGCTGCCACTATGTCTTGTTTTGATAAGTACTTAAAATTCTACTTAATTAAAACATTAATGTTAAGAATTAAAGACTAGTAAAGTAATTTTATGAGTATATAAACATTATATTTTACTTTGAACCCTAAAAAGCAGTTTTAACTTCTCATTTACAAAGCAGTCTTATACCTAAAGTTCAAGGTTCAGTGTCTATCAAAATGTGTATCAAAGGGTGGAGATATAACTCAGTGGTAACACACTTTCTTATTGCATGTTAGACCCTGAATTCCAGCCCCCCCAAAAAGAAATGTATTGAAGATATCAAAGTAGTTATATTTATTCCATACTAAGTGTTGTATCTAAACAAACTGATGAAAAAGATTAATGATTTCTTTTTTGTTAGGAAGAGATCCCTGAGGCCCAAAAAATGACCAACAGAGAAGCCTGTAGATGTTGTTCATGTCAGATCATCATCAAAAAAGGACTGAATTGCAGAACAGACTGAACACAGAAGAGACTCCCCTGTGGCAGAGCCAGTTTACACACCAACACCTACTCCCTAGTTCCTATAACCACCACACTTCCAGACCTAGATAGACACGACTAGCAGCTCTCCATTGAGTAGCTGAGGTTTTTCAACAGCCCAGCTAAAGACCCAGATCTAGAAATGCACTGTCCAAGAAAGTGACCACTAATCATATTGGCTATTTAAATCTTCTAGAATGAAGCATTCAGTTCCTCATTCATGCTAACCATATTTCAAATGCAACTCAAGGCTAACACAGCTACATAACATTACAGCATCACACAAAGTTCTATTATGCAGTGCTACTCTATATCTTTAACCAAACCCTAAGAGAGTATTCTTTTTTTTTTTTTTTTGAGACAGGGTCTCGCTTTGTAGTTCAGGCTGGCACTGAGCTCACTATGTAGCCCAGGCAAGCCTTGAACTCAGCAATCCTCCTGCCTCTGCCTCCTGAGTGCAGGGATTACAGGCTTGAGCCACCAAGTCCAGCATTAAGAGAGTATTCTTAAATAAAATGAATGAGCCTTTTGCGGTCACTAGGTATCATCTAACCACATTCATGCCAAAAATTTCCTACAAGGGAAAGGTATTGTTTGGTCCTAACCAGTACTCCTTCAAATTTGACAAGCAGAAGCTCTTTGTACTTGTGTTGTTTACATACAAAATAGTTTAACAAAGTAAAAACAATTATATTCTAATAAAGTATTACATCACTATTATTAAAGTAAAAAAATACCTTTTCATATAGATGGACATACTCAACCACAACTAGGTTTTTATTATACTTGCTCACCATCTGCTGGCTACATTATTAAACTGCACAAGCAAGTGAAATCCTAGCAATCTCTTTAAAGGACATACACAATACTAGCTTTTGGCAACAATGCAGTACTGGAAAACCACATCATAAAGAGCATTGTAAATCAAATCACACCTTCCATAAGGAGGTGACTAGAACTAGATTCTGCATCCCAAACTAAAAGACAACATTATATAAAGCATGAAAAAATCTCATTATAGTAAAGAAGTAAAAACTACAGTCCTCTAAAATAATTTAAAATGGGAGTTATTCTCCATGTCTTTCTTATAGGCACTAATATGTTTATTATTTAGATGACCAAATATAAGTTATAAAATAAAAACTAACAACATAAAATTAGCATAACTCTGAAAATAAATAATAATACACATCCAGGCCTGCCTGGGCTACATAGTGAGCTAGCTTTTGCAGACAGATACAATTACCTTGAGTCAACTTAAGTTGGCAATAAGAATGCTCTGTCGGCCCAAAGGATTAGCTCAGTGGTTCCGGCGCCTACCTCCCAAGTGCAAGGTCCTGAGTTCAATCCCCGGTAACCACATACAATGCTGGGCGTGGTGACTCACACCCACCAACAATCAATACCGCATACCACAGTGCCGGGCATGGTGGCTCACGCCTGTAATCCCAGCACTCAGGAGGCAGAGACAGGAGGACTGCTGAGTTCGAGGCTTGCCTGGACTACATAGTGAGCTCAGAGCCAGCCTGAACTACAAAGCGAGACCCTGTCTCAAAAAAAAAAAAAGAATGCTCTGTCAGAATGAACCTATTTAACTAAATACCCAACAACGTTGTTAGGCTGGTAAATTGGAGCATGAGATATAAACGTTGTTCTTCTGTAACATTTAGCTTCTTCAGAATCTTGCTAAGTACAATATAGATTTGCACCATTATTCATGATCTTTCCATTAAGCTCTTCTTTTCAATGAACAATTTCTTGGTAGCCCTTTGATCTTTTAAAGATTATCCTTTCTCTCATGCTATTGCTTCATCATTTTCTTTTCTTTTTAAATTTTTATCTTTATTGGTCCTTTGTATATACATATCATATCATGATCACACTCGATAATGGGAATTTGTATCAGTATATAACACAATTTAATTCTCATTTTTCCCATTCCCCTACTGACCCCACAACCTCCTACCCCTAAACACATAAGTTATGCTTTCTTTATTACCATCACATTTTTTCTTTACCCCTCATTACTCACACCTCCACATTTCCCTTTGAATATTTTCTATTTTACAATAACCATCACATGTTCTAGAACTCATTAACATCTTCAGTTTCTCATACCAAAGAACAGATACAATATTTACACATATGTGACCTATTAAAGCTCTCCCTTCTTCCCATCAGTTTGGCTTATATTTAATGTTTCAATTCTAGTTCTGGAAAAATTTTTAAACCTCTATTGTTTCTTTGAGAAAGGGCATTTTCAAATCTACCCATGACCTTATGATAGCTAAATCTAATTAACCTTTCCTCTCTTCCCAACCTCTATGTTATATCATGTAACTGCATTGATAACTTCCTTGCTCTTTGTTCTCTGTTTTATTGACTTCCGGGTACTTGCAAGTCTCTCTGTTGTTCTCACCCTTTATTCTGTACTATCGTCTTTGTCTTCTTAAATGTAATCATGTCTCCATGTCTCCCTCACTCAATAAATCTTCCGTGTCAGTCACTCTCATGATTTCCTCCATGAGAATGATATGCTAATTAATCTGTCCTTCTGCCTAATCTTTAGGTACCAAATATGTCCTGAAATTGAATTTTAATCTCCAGAATATAAAGTCTTATTGATGGTATAAAAATGAGGTTGCATTAACTTAGGGGACGGGGGCTATGGGGTGAGTAGAGGAACAGAAGAAAAGGCTAATTAAATTGTGTTATATACTGATACAAATTCCCAATAATGAGTGTGATCATGATGCATATATACAATATACCAATAAAGATAAAAAAGTTTAAAATAATAATAATACACAATAAATAATTGTACATTCCCTGAATTTTTAAGTTATCTGGGTGGCCACTCCTTATTAAATGGTCTCGAAAGAAAACTAAGCAAATATCTTCTTCATCTGTAAGCTCCTCTAAAGTAAACAGAAGTACTGTTTCTTCCACTATGAAGCAATGTTTAAAAGCCATGACTATTCAACATGACCCTTTTTGACTCTAAGCTAATTAATAGAAGTCAACTCCTAACTTTTAATTACACTTTCATGTAAAAGTGTTAAGTGATTTTGTTCATTTTTCTCTATCCCAGGACTGAACTAACTGTACACTAGAGACTGTACACTACCACATTATACTTCATTAGAAAGCCATAAAAATAACAAGTCATTGACTCAGGGATTTAGCTCAAGTGGTACCGCATCTATCTTGCAACCCCAAGGGTCTGAGTTCAATCTTCAGCACCACAAAAAAATAAAAATAAAAATAAGCCATTAAAAAGAGCCGTTTCAAACACTTTTCACAGAACTTTAAGAATACATTACCTTGGGCCGGAGGGTTAGCTCAGTGGTTCCAGCACCTGCCTCGCAAGCGCAAGGTCCTGAGTTCAATCCCCGGTAACCACATACAATGCTGGGTGTGGAGACTCACGCCCACCAGCAATCAACCAGCAATCAGCACCACATACCACAGTGCTGGGCATGGTGGCTCACACCTGTAATCCCAGCACTCGGGGAGGCAGAGGCAGGAGGCTTACCTGGGCTACATAGTGAGCTCAGAGCTAGCCTGAACTACAAAGCGAGACCCTGTCTCAAAAAAAAAAAAAAAAAAAAGAATACATTACCTTAGCTTTCTGTCTTTGGAATATACCATGAAAATAATACAGAGATGTTAAAATCTAAAGTCTAAATGTGACACAGGCAACTTCAAAGGTATGATGTAACAATGTGTAAAAAAAAAATAGGGTCAGGCACTTGTTGTTCTTTTTGCTCTGGTTAAAGGGAATTGCTAAGTTACTTAAAGATTCCTACAAATCCTCTTTTAAATACTATTATGACTCTTTTGTTAGTGCACAGTATTAAAATTAGCCTTTTAATTTATGTTTCTTGGGCTATTTATAACTGAGAATAATTAATGACTAATGGATTTTCAGATTTCACATTATTCCTCCCTTTGGGAGGGTCAGATGATTAGGAAGACAAAGAATGTTCAACAGTCTGACAAGTACAGCTATGGATGCCCTGTTATAACAGCAATCACCATGCCAATGATGGTAGTGATGGCTGCAGCAGACGCTTAATAGGTTTTTACCAAAGACACCATTATTTGACTCCATCCTTAGAACTGTGAGTTTCTAAAACCTCTACTTTACAAATGATGAAAATAGGGTTTAAAGCAATTAAGTAACTTGCCTGAAGAAAGATGGCTGCTAACTCAGAAGTTGGATTTGAACAAAGGCAAAGTGCCTCCCTTCAGTTCAACCTAGAAATAACCAAGAACAAAGGCACAGTTGCCCAAGGTTGCTGAGGCAGTACAAGTAAGGAAAATAAATAAAAACAAAATGTCCATATTTGCTGCATAAAGTGCTTAGGTCTACATGGCATACTAGAAAGAAAATCATAAACTTGTTATTTCAATACTCAATCTATTGCTGATAAAGTCACTTATCTTCACGAAGCTTTTACCTTCTCTATAAATATAAAAAAGGCAATGATGTTAATCTCCCAAGATTAGAAAATGATTAAATCAGGTAATTTAGAGAAATATTTCTAGACTAGCATCTAAGATACAGTATGAGCTCTGGAAATGATGGTTTGCCTCCTGCTGTAACAAATTAGAAATATAAGTGAAATCTACATTAGATTTACATTCTTATGTTTAAATCTGTATTTATTTATTATACTTTAAGCTTAATTCTCATCACTTCTAGCAATGGATATGCCAAATATCTTAACATTTTAGAAGGCAATTTGATAATATTTATCAGAAAGTAAGTGTGATTACTAAAAAACTGCACACAGATATACTGTACAAAAATAATTTTCTCTATGTTCCAGACTAGTCCCACTCTCTAAAGGTATCTACTTTTAACAGTTTCAAACATAAATATTCCATGTGTATTTACACTTCTTTGAAAAACTCATAGAAATACTCTACAAATGGAAATTTACTATACTTTTATATACTACTTAACTTCATATATCTTACAGATTTTGCCGTGGTAGCTCATACAGATTTTTTTTCACTGCACAAGATGTTGAATCAATTAATAATCCCACCAACAAAGTAATTCCTCTTCTAGGAATCCATAATAGCCCAAACCATGCACACGCATGCACACACATACACACACACACACACACAACTGTGTAATAATCATTCTTGATTTTTTATCTGAAGAACTGACACCTCAAAATCATGGGCCAAACTAATAGCCAAAGTGTTTCCTTCTATATCATCCCTGTCTTTCCGTACACATGTGGAAATCACATTATAACCCTCCAACCCAAACCCTATCACCTGTGTCTACTTCCTACTCAGTAGGAAACTCCCTCACCTAACAACCTTTCAAAACTATAGTTTAAAAAAAATAGCTTTTTCTTCTCAGCTGCCCATGGGTCATTCTCCAAAACAGATCACATTCTAGTCCATAGAACAGGCTAAAAAAATGCAAAGGAATTGAAGTTATCCCCTGCATACCATCAGATCATAGTGCCTTGAAACTGGAGCTGAATAGCAAAAGAAATTCCAATATCCTCACAAACACATAGAAATTGAACAACACTCTTTTGACCAACCAAAGGGACACAAAAGAAATTAAAGAAGAAATTAAACAGTTTCTACAACTAAACTACAACCCCAGCACAACATACAGGAATTTATGGGACACAGTGAAAGCAATTCTATGAGGAAAATTCATAGCAGTGAATGCCTACACTCAGAAAATAGAGCAAAGTGAAATAAAGAATCTAATGATGAACCTCAGACAACTAGAAAAAGAGGAGCAAGACAAACCCAAAGCACATACTAGAGAGGAAATTAATTATAAGGATCAGAGCAGAAATTAATGCAATAGAGACAAAGAGAACAATACAAAGAATCAATGAATCAAAGCGTTGGTTCTTTGAAAGGATAAATAAAATCAACAGACCCTTAGCCAACCTTATCAAACAAAGGAAGGAAAAGGCTCAAATCCATGCTTTAAGGAATGAAAATGGGGAAATCAGCACAGATCCAGAAGAAGTCCAAATGATAATAAACACGTACTTTGAAAATCTGTACTCCAAGAAGGTGGAAAATCTAGAAGAAATGAATAGAATGCTAGACACATATGAAGTTCCAAAGCTGAATGAAGAGGATATAAAAATGTTAAACAACCTGATATCAATCTGGGAAATTGAAAATGTAATAAAAAACCTACCAACAAAGAAAAGCCCTGGGCCTGACAGCTTCACCACTGAATTCTACAAAACTTTTAAAGAAGAATTAATGCCAGTACTTCTCAATCTTTTTAATGAAATCAGAAGGGAAGCAGTACTCTCCAAATCATTCCTTGAAGCAACCATCACCTTGATTCCAAAGGCAGGGAAAGAGCCCACCAAAAAAGAAAACTACAGGCCAATCTCTCTAATGAACATTGATGCAAAAATCCTCAATAAAATACTGGCAAACAGAATACAAGAAAGTTATCAAGAAAATCATACACCCTGGCCGCCACCGTCGCCGCCGCCGTCGCGTGAAGACCCCTGCCTCGCTCTCGCCGTGGCGAGATGAGCTCGCGGAAAGTGCTGGCCATTCAGGCCTGAAAGCGGAGGCCGAAAAGAAAGAAACATCTGAAAAACACTTATCAGCAGCTATTGTACACCAGCCACTCAGTACTTTGGAAACCCGAGAGCCACGAAAATGTAGGCATTTTACAGATGTTGGGGTAGAGTTTGTACAGCATTGAAAAAACAGTTTGAAGACTGCCTGCAATTCAGTAGAATAAAGGTCAGAGAAAATGGAGGTCAGGGCAGAAGGGTCTCTGGTATCAGTGACTTAAGACTACCCAGTGTCTAACCTGACTTCTTAGAGTTTACATGAACATCCTAAGTATCTCTGCAAGACCGAAGGAGGCACCAAGAAGCTTCCCAATGACTCTCTATGAGGGTGGAAGGTTTTGATCGACAAATGGGATCTCATTCTACTGAAAAGCTTCTGCACAGCCAAAGAAGTCGCTGGCACTGCTAGAAGACAACCAACAACATGGGAAAAAATCTTTATTAGCTATGTATCAGACAAAGGGCTATTATTGACAATATATAAAGAACTCAAACAGATCAGCCTCCCCAAGCTTAAAGACCCAATTCAAAAATGTGCATCTGAAATGAACAGACACTTCTCAGAGGCAGAAGTCAAAGCAGCCAAGAAACATATGAAAAAATGCTCAACATCTCTGGTCATTCGAGAGATGCAAATGAAAAAAACATTGAGATTCCTATCTCACTCCACAAAGAATGGCCGTGATCACAAAATCAACCAACGATAAATGCTGGCGTGGCTGTGGGGAGAAAGGAACTCTTCTACACTCTTGGTGGGATTGCAGAATTGTGCAACCATTGTGGAGATCTGTGTGGAGATTTCTCAGAAAACTAGGACTAG
>PVIC010004542.1:27321-62179 GCA_004025085.1 Thryonomys swinderianus
GGAATATACCCAAAAGAATTTAAAAACTCACATTGGAAAGACAGATGTACACCCTTGTTCATAGCAGCTCAGTTCGTGATAGCTCAATCTTGGAAACAACCCAAATGCCCATCAACTGGAGAGTGGATAAAGAAGATGTGGTTTTTTTACAAAATGGAGTATTACTCTGCCATAAAGAATGACAAGATCGATCCATTTAAGTGCAAATGGAGACACCTGGAGGATATACTAATAAGTGAAATCAACAGATCACAGATAGACAATTTCCAGATCTTCTCTTTGGCATGAACACCTGTAGATGCAAATGAGCTCTAGAAAGTAGGACAGCTTTTATAGAGTAGAATATTTCTATAGGAAACTTGGTGTGGGAATGTGATGAGGGGAAGGAATAAATATTATACAGACAGAAAATAAAAGAGCATGTATAAAGGGGGAAGGAAGGGTGGGTGGGTAGGGATATGGATAAAAATGAGGATTAACTTGTGGCACATACTGGTACAAATTTCCCAATGTTATATGTGATTTTGAGATGTATATAAACTGTACCAATAAAGAATTCAATTTTTAAAAAAGCAAAATAATAATAAATAAATAAATAAATAAATAAATAAATAAATAAATAAATAAAAGAAAATCATACACCCTGATCAAGTCGGATTTATCCCAGGGATGCAAGGCTGGTTCAATGTACGTAAATCAATCAATGAAATACACTATATTAATAGACTTAAGGACAAAAACCATATGATTATCTCAATAGATACAGAAAATGCATTTGACAAAATCCAACACCCATTTATGATCAAAACCCTACAGAGAATTGGAATCGATGGACTTTATCTCAATTTAATATAAGCTATTTATGAAAAACCAACAGCCACCATCATACTTAATGGGCAAAAACTGAAACCTTTTACATTAAGATCAGGAATGAGACAAGGATGCCCATTGTCACCACTCTTGTTCAATATAGTGCTAGAAACAGTAGCCATAGCAATCAGGCAGGACAAAGATATAAAAGGAATAAAAATAGGAAAGGAAGAAGTTAAACTGTCATTATTTGCTGATGATATGATACTCTATCTATAGGATCCTAAAAACTCAACCAAAAGACTGCTAGACTGAATTACCAAATTTAGTAGTGTTGCTGGTACAAGGTTAATGCTCAAAAATCAACAGCCTATGTCTACACTGAAAGAGAAATTGGGGAGTCAATCCCTTTCACAATAGCACCCAGAAAAATGAAATATCTAGGAATCAACCTAACAAAGGAAATGAAAGACCTCTACTCTGAAAACTATAGGACATTGAAAAATGAGATAGAAAAGGAGATCACAAAGTGGAAAGACATCCCTTATTCCTGGGTAGGGAGAATCAACATCATCAAAATGGCTATACTCCCACAACTACTATACAGATTCAATGCAATTCCAATTGAAATTTCAATGCTATACTTCACAGAGCTGGAGAAAATAATACAGAAATTTATCTGGAACCACAAGAAACCTAGAGTAGCAAAAGCAATTCTAAGCAACCACGACATGGCAGGGGGTATTACAATCCCCAATTTAAAACTCTACTATAAAGAGATAAAAACTACTATAAAGTGATTAAAAAAAAACTACATGGTACTGGCAAAGTAACAGACCCGATGACCAGTGGAATAGATTAGAAGATCCAGACACAACCCCGGATACACTAAGCTACCTTACCTTTGACAAAGGAGCCAAACATCCTCAATAAAGGAAAGACAGCCTCTTTAACAAATGGTGCTGGAAAAACTGGGCTTTAACCTGCCAAAAACTACAGCTAGACCTATCTCTTTCACCAGGCACAAAACTAAATTCACAATGGATATGAGACTTAAACATTAAAACAGAAAAAACAAGCCTGCTGGAAAACAGGTTAGGTAAAACTCTTGGAGACATTGGCTTAGGCAGAGACTTTAATGAATAAAACCTCTATAGCACTAGAACTAGCAGAAAGAATCAACAAATGGGATCTCATCCTACTGAAAAGCTTCTGCACAGCCAAAGAAGTCACTGGCACTGCTAAAAGACAACCAACAACATGGAAAAAAATCTTTACTAGCTGTTTATCAGACAAAGGGCTATTATCTACAATATATAAAGAACTCAAACAAATCAGCCTCCCCAAGTTTAAAGACCCAATTCAAAAATGGGCACCTGAAATGAACAGACTCTTCTCAGAGGCAGAAGTCAAAGCAGCTAAGAAGCATATGAAGAAATGTTCAACATCACATCATTCAAGAGATGTAAATGAAAACAACACTGAGATTTCATCACACTCCACAAAGAATGGCCATGATTACAAAAACAACCAACAATAAATGCTGGCAAGGCTGTGGGGAGAGGGGAACCCTTCTCCACTGTTGGTGGGATTGCAGAATTGTGCAACCATTGTGTAGATCTGTGTGGAGATTTCTCAGAAAACTAGGACTAGGGGTCCCATTTGACTCTGCTATCCCCCTGCTAGGAATATACCCAAAAGAATTTTTAAAATCACATTGGAAAGACAGATGTACACTCTTGTTCATAGCAGTTCAGTTTGTGATAGCTCAATCTTGGAAACAACCCAAATGCCCATCAACTGGAGACTGGATAAAGATGTGTTTTTTTATAAAATGGAGTATTATTCTGCCATAAAGAATGACAAGATTGATTCATTTATGTGCAAATGGATACACCTGGAGGACACACTAATAAGTGAAATCAACAGATCACAGATAGGCAAATAACTGTTCTTTTTGATATGAGCACCTGTAGATGCAAATGAGCTCTAGAAAGTATGACAGTTTTCGTAGAATGGGAAATTTCCAAAGGAAATTTTGTGTGGGAATATAATGAGGGGAAGGAATAAATATGATTCTGAAAATAAATAAAAGAGCATGTATATAGGAGGTGGGGAGGTGTGGGTGGGTAGGGATATGGGTAAAAATGAGAATTAACTTGTGTCCTATATTGGTACAAATTCCCAAATGTTATGTGTGATTGTGAGATGTATATAAATTGTACCAATAAAGAGTTCAATTTAAAAAATGGCTTTTGTGGGCTGGAGGGTTAGCTCAGTGGTTCCGGCACCTGCCTCGCAAGCGCAAGGTCCTGAGTTCGATCCCCGGTAACCACATATAATGCTGGGCGTGGAGACTCATGCCCACCAGCAATCAACACCGCATACCACAATGCCGGACGTGGTGGCTCACACCTGTAATCCCAGCACTTGGGAGGCAGAGACAAGAGGATTGCCGAGTTCACGGCGGCTTGCCTGGGCACCATGGTGAGCTCAGGGCCAGCCTGAACTACAAAGCGAGACCCTGTCTCAAAAAGGAAAAAAAAAATGGCTTTGCCCATGCTTTCCCTTTGCTCCTTCTTCCTCCTAGACAACCTGGTGCTTCCTTCATGTGCCCCTGCCCAGCATGGCATTCCTGTCCTCTTAACACAATTAACTGAGTGAAATTCTGACGTTTAACTGAAAAGATAATTAAGGATGTCCTTCATAGCTTCACTAGCAACTGAACTTTTCTTTCAAAGCCAGTTATCTCTGTGTTTTTCATCTCACTATACCTGATTTAAACAAATCCTGTGTATGTGTATGCTAAGGCATTCTTTATAACAGCAACAATAAAAAAAACTGAAAGCCACAGAGAAGTTCAAGTATATTCACAGAATACATTTCTATCTGCAAGTAGAAAAACTACATAGACTACTAGACTTAAGATTAAGATAGTTATAGAAAAAAGTCACAGAGCAAAACATATAGCAGAAGTCAATTCATCATTTTAATTACATAGGTATGGGTGTTAGATTATTAATAATAATATGCATTAAGTGGTTGATGGCAGCAATTACTACTCCTGAAGAACATGAAGAAAAGCTTTAACTTTTTAACCTACAAACTACATTAATGTTTCTACAACAAGCATGTTTTGCATATAAACTGCATCATTTTCTAAAATGAAGATAAATGCTATATGAGTCATCCATTTTAATAATTTTCTAATTATTAACATTGTTACATTATTAAAAATTATTATTAAAAAGTCATAGTGATAAACAATATACTTTCTTAGTTCCTGTAGATAAGAGAGTAGGTCCTTTGCTTAAGGCCACATATGGCTACAAACATGATATGACCAGAGCTGGGGTCTCATCAGGAGACTCAACTAGGGAAAGGTCCACTTCCCTATCTGCATAGTTCTCAACAGCACTCAGTTCCTTCTGCTGCTTCTTCAAAGCCAGCAAAGAAAATGATAGGAGGATTCTAAAATAAATGTACTAGCAAAACGGATATAATCACAAGAGTTACATTTCACCACCATTGCTGTAGTCTAAATAGTTAGAACCAAGTCACAAGTCCTGTCCACCCTTAAAGGAAGATTATACAGTATAAAGAACACCAGGGCAGTGGGCTACCTTTAAATCTGTCAGCACAAAGACAAGATCTTTACCAGATCTCAATGGTGAGCACCTGAAAGATAACCATAAAAATATATGTATTGATATTGCCTGTGATTATACAACTAAGTGGAATTAACCAAATTCTACATGAATGAAAGTCTGTGATCTCCTAGGCAACATTTTATAAAGTCATGCTCCAAAGTCAGAAATGACTCGAGTATTACAATGTCAAAAAAAGCCAGACATTAGATATAAAATGAAATGGTACACTTATAATAAAATAGCAATGTAATCTTGAGTGATGGTTTTCTAAAAGAAAAGATAAGCAATAACACAATCTTAAGCCAAGATATATGAAAAGAGAAAGCAAAGAAGAGAATTGGAACACAACTAGACATTGAAATGGTTTGGTGTGAAATGCTAAGTATACCAGTGTATGATGCATATTTGGTGGAAAAAGAAGTCATAATAATAAAACAGATAGAACATGATCTCATAGTACTTCTAACAAATGTGAAACAGGCTACGATTGTATCCTATGGGAAGAATAAAGGTAAAGGAAAGGTGCCATCTCTATTGAATAGAGAATCCTAACAAAAAGGCTTCAAAAGGACTCTGCATCTTTAATAATATAAAAAGGCTAGGGCACAAACAGCATAATCTAAAATGCCATTAGAAATACTTCACATACAAAAAGGTCTAAGTAAAGCAGGATTTTTATAAAGTGATCAAAAAAGAAACACTAAGGGGGAAAATCTTTTAAGATTAAAGAGGTTTTTCAAAGGACAAGTTGAAGTGGTTGTAAAATTTATGAGGCAGCACTAAACTTCAGTTCTAAGTAACAATAAATTATTCACTATAAAAACATACATGTGTCAAATATAAGCCTTTTAAACTTTTTTAAACAATTTCTTGCAGAACTGATTGGATGTATTGGGTCAACATTAACAGATAGTAACTTTTTCGCTAGAACAGTATAGCCTCTCAGAGAAAAGGTGTGATTTTAATAAAGAAATGTGAAGGCAGAACCATCAATAGACTATTCACAACCATACCTGATCTGATCTGGTATCACACATCATGCATTTAGCCTTAAAATCACCTTACTGACTAGCGTTCATGCCTTCATGTATATAAAACAATAAATACTTATTAAATTATAAACATATGGACTAAAACTTTAAACCAAACTGATATTTTAAAATAAATCAAATAAGGGCTAGAGGGTTAGCTCAGTGGTTCCAGCGCCTGCCTCGCAAGTGCAAGGTCCTGAGTTCAATCCCTGATAACCACGTACAATGCTGGGCGTGGAGACTCACACCCACCAACAATCAATACCACATACCACATACCACAGTGCCGGGCATGGTGGCTCATGCCTGTAATCCCAGTACTCAGGAGGCAGAGACAAGAGGATTGCCGAGTTCAAGGCTTGCCTGGACTACATAGTGAGCTCAGAGCCAGCCTGAACTACAAAGCGAGACCCTGTCTCAATAAATAAATAAATAAATAGAATCATCATTAAACTGTGAGGAATTTAAGGTGCACTGTAAAGTTTTGTTTCCGTAATCCTAACACAATCCATTTGGATACACATACATGACTTGCCAAATATAAATACCTATGGAATTCCTACCATGTTCCCATCCAGTACTAAGAACTGGAAATATAATGCATATAGGAAAAACACCTCTCCTACATCATGACATTACAATCTAATCCAAAAGATGAATATTATATCTTTGCATATATAATAAAGTGCAACACAGAAACACAGAGTACTACAGGAATAAACAATATGATCATCTGAATTTACCTGGGATGTTAGGCAAGGCTTGTTCTCTTTTATTTTTTTAAGTGAAAGTCTCCCTACTTTCTGGTAATCTTTTATTTTGCTCTTTATTTATATTTTGGGTTTTTATATTACAGAAGCCATGCAATATATAAGCTTATGTCTCTTATCTACTTCATTCTACTTATGGACTCAAAATATATCCATTTTCCTAAAAATGACTCAAGTTTACCCTTCTTTATGGCAGAGTAATAGTTCACTGCATATATATACCATATTTTCTTTATCCATTCATCTGTTAGTGAACATATAGGCTGTTTCCAAAATTTAGCTATTATAAACTATGCTGATATAAATAAGGGCATATATGTGTAAGGGTGTGTGTGTGTGTGTGTGTATGTGTGTATCACTCTAACATGATATCTTGAACTCTTTTCTTTTTTTTTCTTTTTTTTTTTTTTTTTTTTTTTTTTTTTTTTTTTTTTTTTTTGAGACAGGGTCTTGCTTTGTAGTTCAGGCTGTCTCTGAGCTCACTATGTAGTCCAGGCAAGCTCCAAACTCAGCAATCCTCCTGCCTCTGCCTCCCAAGTGCTGGGATTACAGGCATGAGCCACCACGCCAGGCCCTGTAGTATGTAGTATTGATTGTTGGTGGGTGTGAGTCTCCACGCCCAGCATTGTATGTGGTTACCGGGGCTTGAACTCAGGACCTTGTGCTTGCTAGGCAGGCACCAGAACCACTGAGCTAATCCTTCGGCCCCTGATATCTTTAACTCTTTTGGGAAGATACTCAAAAAGGAAGTTGTGAGAGCTGAAGCATGAATATGACTGATGAGAGCTCTAAGACTGAAAGACCATCAGATTTTCTCATTATTATATAATTCATAAATAATGTCTTATAGACAAGTCATTCTTTTGCATTAAATGTCATTTAATTATAGGTGACCAACAAAAAGTAAATTTTGTAAAACCCTATGAGTGACGGTTAAGCTTAATTGGCTTGGGAGTCTCCCAAGAGATTAGTAGAGCACCTTGGGTACTATTATCTGGTCCCTACACCCTTCTCCGCTAGCACTATTTCCTTGCTCTGCTTCTCACCCACAGTGAACAAGGCAGTTTTGGGTCATCATCCCTTCCACCACGTTTTTCCCTTGGATCCAGCAGTTCACACTGACCCCTCTGAACGCATGAGCCAAATAAACCATTTCTTCCTCCAAGTTTTGGGTGTCAGGTATTTTGTCTGAGCACTAGGAAAGCTATCTACTACAGATAATGGCACCAAACAATTCCAGTCATTGCTGTGACTGTATCTAGCCATGTTATGTAGAATCCATTGGAGCTTTTATTGTAGGAGGAACGTGGAAAGGTTTAGAAATGCATGCTTAAAAAAGCCCTAAAAGCTTTAAGGAAAACCTGATGCATGATTATGGTTGAAGTTCAAAAGTCCAGAATGCTGACAGGAATCTGGACAGTAAAGGCCAGGTTTGATAAGTTTCAGTTAGGAGCAAGGACTACCCTGGCCATTTGACCAGAGGCCATGTGTGTTACACTCTGGCAAAAAAAAAAAAAAAAAGAATCCATTATCACTCATGTCCTGAAACTGTGAAACAGAGATTAAGAACAGTGGCCTTACTGATCTGGCAGAGGAAATTTCAAGGCAACTCAACATTCAGGTTGTAATATGGGTTCTGTTTGCAGCTTTTAACCAGATTTATAGTACGAATCTGAGGGGGAAAAAAAGCAGGAAAAATTAAACAACACGGCCCAAAAAGAATCATATCAAGTCATGGCCAAAGTAGTGTGGGTGCTGAAGGGCTAAGCACTGTTAAAAGGATATCAAGTGGGCCGGAGATCTAGCTCAGTGGTTCCAGTGCCTGACTTGAAAGCATGAGTTCAATCCCGGTGACCACATACAATGCTGGGTATGGTGACTCATGCCCACCAGCAATCGATACCATATACCACAGTGCTGGGCGTGATGGCTCATGCCTGTAATCCCAGCACTCGGGAGGCAGAGACAAGAGGATTGCTGAGTTTGAGGCTTGCATGGGCTACATAGTGAACTCAGAGCCAGCCTGAACTACAAAGTGAGACCCTGTCTCAAAAAAAAAAAAAAAAAAAGGGTATCAAGTACTCTTGAATAGGGTAAGAAGAAATATGCCAGGAGGAGGCATGTCAGAAATCAACAAGATCCCATGGATTATAAGATCAAATTGCACACAATTTTAAACCTTGTACTTAAGAAGAAAATCTCTGGGACTTCTGCTCAAGAAGGGCCTCCTAGGGAATTGGTTCCCTAGGATTCTTTTCACTGTGCCAAATCATCTAGGAACTCAACTGACCCTCTGAGACCTTACTACTGCTTAACCTGACAGCAGGCCTTGATATTATCCACATGATGTTGGTTGTACAGGTATGAAGAATGAAAGAACTACAGGGTTATGAATTCTTCCACTCTGATTTCAATAGACAGCCTGAGAGGTCAGGTGATCTGCTCCTGAGAAGTGGATCATGAAATTATGGAAATGAAGCCAAAAATATAGTGGAGACCCAAGAAAATTAGAAATGCCAGGAATGTGATACATCTTCTGTGGAAAGCCATAGGCAACAAGTACAGCCAGCCTAAAAGAGAGGCCATGGATCTTGCACCAACAAGACTGTCAGCTTGGGTGGTCCCAGCCCTCTGCAACTCATATCTCACCAACACATTCCTTAGATGCTAAATACAGAGCTATGAGACTACTATTCTAAGTTTCAGCCTTGCTTTGATCATGTCCTTTTCTATCCCCTGGTCCTACCTTTTAAATGGGAACATTTACCTTGTGCCATTGTATATCACAAATATATAATTTATTTTTTGTATTTCCCATTTAGAGCTAAAAGTTTATCTTGAGTATCAGAGGGAACTTGGAATTTGCCTTTTAAGCCATACTGAAATTACTGAGACTTTGGAAGGAGAGTTTACTATGTTTTCAGTTGTACACAAGACAATTATATTAGGCAGAATCATTATTATTAGGTTTACCTGACTATTAAACATAGCTTAAGGAGATTTATTAGGTTGTTGCAATTTCAGAGAGTGAGACATAATAGTTAAGCTTACTTGCTAATTTGACTGGCTAGGGAGCTACCTAAGGGATTAGTAAAGCACGTTTATGTGTGTGTCCAGGTGGATCATAGAAGTGACCTTTAGTAATATATCTGATGGTGGCCCCTTCCTCTCTGGACTGTTCTTTTGCTCTGCTTCCCAGCACAATGAACTTAATGGATTTGCTCTATCATGCTTTCCACCAGTAGAACAAAGACTGAACTCTGGGAAACCATGAGCTATATAAACTATTTCTTCCTTTAACTTGTGTGTGGCAAATATTTAGTCCCAACAGCAACACCAACGTAGTGAGGTTTTTAACTATAATTTTGTCTTCCAGAAAATACTATGAATAATAATTCTCAGTGTATTTTCTCAAACTTTATCTCATGTTCCCAGGGGGGGGAAAAAGTTAATTCACCTGGACTCTTTAAAAATTTCAAACCTATTTCCTGCCCTGAATCCTTCTCTTATACATACCTCAATCTTTGCAAACACTTCCATGATACAGATAACCATTGCATTGAAATTACCCACACACATATCTCTCTCTTCTAGTCAACTAAAACAATAGTTATAAATCAAATGTCTGTAGGACTTAAACAGGTAACAAATAATTTTACTACCAAATATAAATTTATTCATTTCTATAAAGATATAATGTTGCCCTTCTCTTGACTCATATGTTCTTTCACCCTAACTTTCTTCTTTACAGTTTTGACAGACTATAAAAGCAGAAAAATACTGTTCATTTCCCTCTTAAAGTACAAGTTCAAGCTGGGTAATAGATGTAAGTGGCATAAAATTCAGTGTCAAGAGCTAGATAGAAAAATGAAGGCATATGACACTAAGGAAATAAGTAGTATTATTCATCTCTAAGTTACCTATGACTGTTTTCTGGAAAGATTATTAGGCTTCTAGTTTTTTAAGAAGACCTAGAAAACTGGAATTTTAATATGAAATTTCTCAATTTTTAATTGTGACAACTCTTTCAAAAATCCCCTTCCTTTGGGGGTATATGTTTGTAGTACATATTTGCAATCCTTGTAGGGAATTAGTACATGTACATAACATATCTTAATTCCTTTATTTATCCCTCTCCCCTCCCCATCTTCTATTTATTCATACTAAAAAAAATCTATTTAAGTTTAATACTACAGTAAGAAGGCACAATTTAGCAAGATGTATGTTTGCATTTTTATTTTACTAAATGAAAACAAATTGTTCAATAGGAAGAAAATGTGAGAAGTTCAAGGACAAGATTCAAGATGGTTATGCAAGGTACTAAATCTTTTTAAATCATAAATAAAGTTTAAAATTAATCCTTGTCATAATGGAAAAAAACAGTTATTTAATGATTCTCAGGCACTACTTTACAAGCAATGAAATAAACATACAATAAATTTATCATCTTTTCCTCTCATTGAACTGTTTTTGTTTTCATTTAATGAAATATAACATAAATCCACATAACTCTATATATAATCTTTACATATATATGTATACACAGTTAACAGATATTCATAAATATAGCTAAAAACAAAATTATCTTAAATATGTGGTAAGTAGGGAACCAAACTATTACATTAAATACTTAATATTTATAGCTTCAATTTTAACAGAAATATAAATTAAACCAATTCCTAATATTAAAAAGGTTAAAAAAGGAAAACTTCAATGCCAGTTGCAAGGACAAGCTAAAGATAAAAACCATTTAAAATCTCATTTTCATAGCATACCTGTGGACATCAGTTGGTGACAGCACCAAAGTGTTATCTTCTCCAGGAAAAGGTTTCCATGAGTCACTTAATTTGTGTTCACTTGTCCCCAGCTCACCCATTACCCAGTCAGGTAATCTCTCTGGACTTGAACCTTTTGCACATGCTGGATTTGGCTCATCAAAGTAGATGGACTAATTTTTAAAAATTGAAGAAATTATTCTTTCAAAATACACTACAAATAAACACTCCAAGTTTCCATAAAGTTTCAAGTTTGATAACAGCACTTCAAGTACTCAGTGTAAATTCAACTAATGCAAATATATAAAAATGTATCACTTGATGCACAAAAAATTAGGGCATATTAAAATAATAAAATATTAAATAAATAATAAAATATTAAAATAATAAAGTATATATATTTTAGTTATGCTCTACTAAGAAATCTGACAAACAGTGAAATTACATTACAGATAAATTTTATAGTTAATAACTATTATAAAAACATATTAACTATTATGAATGGTCAGATTGACAAGTTTTCAAAAATCATACAACCCTATTTCCTTCTGTGACCATTAACAGTTTTGGATCACACACACACACACACACACACACACACACACACACAGAAACTACAATCAATACAAATCAGAAATTAAAATTAGGAATTGCTCAATAAGGTGGGAACAATAGAGCAAGAGACCTGGGACTTGGTACATTTCATGTTTACAAGGAACAGAGCAGTGACAACTTATCAATCAAGTATATAACTACCTAGTAGCAAAGCTGATTACAATAATGAAATTAAATGGAGTACAGAAAAGCATTTTTAAACTCCAATTTGCTATTGTAATTAGAGTAAAAAGAAACTCATAAGTCATTCAATGTAACCCCTCACATATTCTTAAAAAAGTGTAAAGTTTAATAAACTAGAATTTAATGATACATAAAATGTTATTAAATATAACCCATTATGATGAAATTAAAGCTCAAAACAGAAATCTTGATTTTTTTAGAATTCTGCATACAGCTGAATAAACCAATAAGGATGTTCCTCTTATCAGCTAATGCTAGCTTTCACAGGAAATGGAAAAATTTGAATGAGAAAAAAAATCTAGTGTTACCAAATGTGTTATTTAACACATACAGCTCAGTGTTACCACTCCCTATAGAACTGATAAGTTAACTTCACTTGTGAATAAATGAAACTAATATACTTGCAGTTAACAACACCTACCATGTATGATGGTAAGGTTTTCAGTGTCCCAGGTTCAGGACGATGTGTAAAAGGGCCTTCAAGCACTCCCCGCTTAAGCATATGCAGTAACAATTTTGCATACAGGTTCCGATTCTTCCTGCCCATTATTCCTGTACCTGTTCCTGAAGGTTCACACAGCTTTCTAATCCAAAGAGCACACCTCTGTCGTTCTATGAATATGTAAGAGTAACAAATTTGATTTTTCAGAAAATAAAATATTTAAATATAAATATTTAACAGTACTTTGCTTAATATAGAAAAAGGAAGAGCAAATATTTGTAAATATTCTAGGCTTTGTAGGTCATGTGATCTGTGGTACAATTACACTATTCAACCACTGTACCAACGAAAGCAGTTACTGACGATAATCAAATGGCATGGTTGTGTTCCAAAAAGATGCCACAAAAATAGTTCTGGCTGGAGTTGGCCCATGGGCCATAGACATCTAGTCTAGAATTTAATTTATTAATTAATTGGAAGTTGGCAAGAGAAAGACCAAAAAAACATATATATGAACAAAAATAAATCTTTGGATAACTATCAAATCAATTTCTCACATAAAATTTTGCTATAACATTGCTCCTGTATATAACTTTAATATACTGAAAAATCTTTCTATAGTTCTAACTGTAAAAGCACAGAGATAAATGCCACCTCTGAATTATCAAGCATTTTATACTTACTTCAAGATTAAATTCAAATATTTTATTTATTAATGTCAATAATTTCCAGGGATTTGTAGCTGATATGTTTGTTTTCCTTTAACATCTCTGAAGATAATTCAGTGTTATTACATGTAATTTCATAAAATAATTAGCATTTTTAAAAATCTACCTAAAAATATAGCATAGTTTAATCTACAACATAATGATTCATTGACTATATTATCCTGCCATAAGATAGAATTATTTTAGGTCCCATACTAACTACCATGATATTTACTTTTCTTCAGTCTAACTCACTCTGAAGATTATATATCTAATACAAATCAAAAGTCTGCTTTAATCATTTATATTAATTTGTTGTTTTACCTATAAAAATCACTAAAGATGGACCTGCCACTTTGCAAATCTTACATGTATAAGAGATACGTCTTTTAAAAATATTGGGAATTTCCCGAGTTCAATCTCTGGTACCACAAAAATTAATAATAATAATAGTGTATGATTATGTGTGTGTGTGTGTGTATGGAATTTTTGCTTTGAAACTTGTATGATCAGAAAACAAACCACTAAATAATGGGTATACTTTTTCACAAAAAAGAAAATACAAAGATGAAATTTATGAACTTAGTTTTCAACCTGTGCTTTCTACATGTCCTGTAGCAGAATAAAAGCTATATGATAACCTAATATTCAGAATTTAGTAACAGTCTACGGCCACACCACCCTGAAAGTGCCCAATCTCATCTAATCTTGGAAGCTAAGCAGGGTTGGGCCTGGCTAGTACTTGGATGGGAGAATTTAGCATCACTTGGTTAATGAAAAGAAACTTAATCCTGTACTTAAAATGATGGGAGGAAAAACACACTATCAAAAGTAGAATTTAGCTGCTGGGCGTGGTGACTCACACCTGTAATCCCAGCACTCGGGAGGCAGAGACAGGAGGATTGCTGAGTTCACGGCTTGCCTGGGCTACATAGTGAGCTCAGGGCCAGCTTGAAATACAAAGCGAGACCCTGTCTCAAAAAAAAAAAAAAAAAAAAAAAAAAAAAAAAAAAAAAAAAAAAAAAAAAAAAAAAAAAAGGAGAACTTAGCTTTAAAAATTAGTAATTTATTTATTTCTAGTTCTTGAGTGGGCAATATATAGGATATTGTGGACCTATATATTGTGGACCACAGGTTATAATTATCAATTGTACATATTTAAAATGTTTTCAAAAGATGAAAGCATATGAAGATAGCTTGATTTGAAATACAATTATAATAGGAAATTTTAATACAAATGTTTCCTAATAGATCTAAGACAAAAAAGAGTAGTTGAGTATCAGAAGAGTACTATATAGAAATATCATTATTTACTAGTTCAAATACTCATGAAGAAGCTGTAGGATAGGAAGTGATCATTTGAAGAATATCAGAGAAAGAAAAGACTAAGGTCCAACATGGATAAAAGAAAATCAGAGAAAGAGGATTCAAAAAAAGGCAAGGCCAAGCTACCCTGGAGTTGCAAGTTCTAGAACAATGAGTGACCACAGAATGCACATTTTTCATGCCATGATTCCTTCTCTCAATGTAGTTCCTTTCTTCCCTGAAATAAATGCCTACTATTAAGTCGGTTATTTTCTATAGAGTCTACTCAGATACCTCAGGGAAACAGAAAACTTGGAAAAGGTAAAAATCATAATTTCTTGGCCCCACTCCAAATGCTATACTCAGTAACCAAGCTGTGTCCATCTATATAGCCAGCCAAATACCTACTACAACTTAGAGAAGCTTCCTAACCCCTAGAATTCTCTCCAATTGCTCTCTGATGCCTTAAAATACCAGAAAATTCTGTACCTTCAGACAAAGACCCTCATTCCAACATTAGAACTAATAGGTCAGGACCTAGAGATGTCATAAAAACAAAAAAATCTCATTTGCATTTGATGTTATTCAATCACTAATCATAAAAGACCAACAGATTCCTTTTTGCTTTGTTAAACAAAAGAATCAAAAAGTACATGAACAGTAGTCTTCTGAAACAGAAGACACTGCCACAGAAGGAAGGAAAATGAAGTATCTAACTTTAAAAGCAAGTTCCTGTGCTATAAGCTCCTGATGTTTAAAAGGATCTTTCCACTGCTTAGAGGATGTCACTAAATTTTTGTTTTCCCTTGAGAAGCTCAAAGCAAAGAATCCTTTGTCAATGGAAAAAAAAAATCTGCTAAAGGATTTCAGCTTTCTTTTCATTTTGTTAGTTTAATGGGTTAAAGAGTATTTTTAAAAATAGTAACCTTAAGAACCTACTTTTCAAATACACTCTTACCTGACCTATGGGGTAATTTTAGAACAAAGGGCTTCATATCTACCACAAAATGATCAAATTCCGTATCCAGCTTTTCCCATTTTTCTTCTTCACTTTCCATTTCCAGTCTATAAAAGATACAAAATTAAATATGAAGGACCTGTATGCTGAAAAGTACAAAACTCTAATGAAAGAGATCAAAGAAATCACATTAATTAAATCAATTATCTCTAATTGACCTATAATTTAATGCATTCTAATCAAAATCCAGAAACAGCCTTTGAAGACTGATTCTGAAATTTATTTAGAAAGGTAAAGGAACCAGAGTAGCCAAAAAAATGAAAAAGAATAAATTTATAGGATTCACAATACCTGATTTTATGATGTACCACAGAGCTACAGTAGTCAAGACAACGTAGCTTTTTCATGAAAAGATAGATACAAAAATCAAAGGAACATATAGAGTCTAGGAATGGACCAACACATTGCTTCTCAATGAAGGTATAATTCCTGGAGAAATTATTGTTATTACAACATATGCAACATATACAAAAAATTAAATATCAACATAAACTTCATACTATATATAAACACTCCAAGTAAATGGTGGGCCAAGCGAAAATGTAAAACTATAAAAATTTTTAGAAGAAAATACAGGAAAAATATCTTTATGCTTGTATCCTTGATTAAAGGCAAAAAATTCTTACAAGCAAGACTAAATGTACTACCCTTGAAAGAAAAAACTGAGGTACAGTCTCATATCTTAGCCAAAAGGAAAAAGATACTTTGATCTATTAAAATGGACTATGTTAAAGGATTGACGAAATAAACAACAATAGAGTGGGGCAAAATATTTGCAAGTTTTACATAAGAAAATATGAAAAACTCTTAAAATTTAATCACAAGAAAACTCAATAAAAATAACTGTCAAAACATTTATGCCTGGTTGACAATTATTTCAACACAGCTGGATGAGATAATGTTAAATGTTCCCAATACAAAGGAGAGATATATATCTGAGGTAACAGATTTAGCAATTATCATTCATGATCTAATCATTACATATTATACACATTTTTTAAATTTCATGCTGTATCTCATAAATGTGTAAATCATTATGCATCAATTAAATTTTTTTAATTCTTTTAAAAATCAATTCCTATACCACAGAATAAATGCAAACAATGGCAAGTAAGCACACAAAAAGATACTCAACATATTAGTCATTATGAAAATGCAAATTAAAACTATAATGAAATATCACTACAACACAGAAGTACAACTAACTAACGTTAAGAATGAAAACAGCACATAATGTTGGTAAGAACATGGAAAAAAAGAAACTGTCATACATTGCTGGTAGGAATTAAAATGATACTGTCACTGAAAAATACCAAATTTCTTATGTTAAAACTACATCCAATTCCATTGCCTTTTATTGGAATATTCAGGGGTCTTTAAATCTTCTTGCTTCAATTCTGATCATTATGTAGTGTAGAGAAATTCATCCATTTCTTCTGGATTCTCCAACTTACTGGAGTACAGCTTGTCAAATTAGTTCCTAAGAATCTTTTGGATTTCAGCAGTGTTTTCCACTATGATTTGTCCATTTTCATTTCTCACTGCACTGATCTGAGTTTTTACCATTCTTTTTTGGGTAAGATTGGCTGTTTGTCTATTTTGGTTACTCTGGGGGGGGGAGAGCTACTGGATTCACTGAATCTATTTTTTTATCTCGATTTCCTTAATTTCTTTTCTGATCTTTATAATTTTCTTCCTTGTACTAGTTTTGGATTAGAAATTGAAAATAAAAGACAGATAATAGGAAATAGGGAGACAGATCTTTTGCAAAAGGGACAGGGGCAGGACTGGGGATACAGTTTATCAGTGTTAGCACCTGCCTGGGAAGGAAAAGGGACCTGAGTTCAATTCCCAGAAACAAAAGGGGGGAGGAGGGACCAACAAATAAGAGCAAAAGGGGAAAGAAAGGGAAGGGGAGGAATTTTTTAAAAACTACCAACTCTCTAAAGAAATGTAATAACTATGTACTGCAAACATGTACCAACAGAAATCAAAACTTAATAAAAATATATTCACATTCTACACGTTCCTTTAAATTGTGAAAAATCTTTGTAAAGATACTCACATCGCTTCTCGGCCTTTTGGCTAAGATCAAGTGTAAAGATACTCACTACCTTTATATGATACATACCACTTAGTTTGTCACATTTTCTTCTTAATAAACTGAGTTATTGATACATTTTAGGAATAGATTATGATCACATTCCTCATTGGCAATTTATACCTGTACATAATACAACTTTATTCTCATTTTTTCCCATTCCTTTGTCCTCCTTTCAACCCTCCACTTCCCCATACATATAAGCTTTGTTTCATTTTTTTCCTTTTTACTATCTCATCTTTGATTTCCTCTGCCCTGACCCAGTTACCATTTCCCTTGTTCAATTTATAAATTATACATTTGGGAGAAAGCTCAGCCTCATAAGCTATCTTGTTCCACAGACTGCCTTCTCCCCATTAAATCAGCTTCTAATATTCACCACAGTACCTGCCATTTTATTATCAACAACTTCTAAGAACATCCCTCCATCTTGTCCCCATAAATAAACCCTAGCTTTCACTGGCTGGCTTTACTTCCTGCATAGTCATGAGAATAAACTAAGGTCTCACTCTCATAACATGCACTCCATGCAGTCTTTCATTTTTCATCCAGCCTTGCCCAGGAAGGAAAACCCTGGTAGAGATCCACACTGCCTCATCCCAACTAATACTGTTCCAACCTCAGCCCCCAACTTTTCCTCTTTCCAACCATCTGACTATAGCACTATAATACATACTCCCCATTCTCATCACTGTCACAAAGAAACCTCTCCACCTCATAACAGCCCCTTAGATTCTGTGTCTCTGCTTTTAGTCTCTGTCTCCTCATTTCCCTAGATCCTTGCTTTCTACTCAGCAAGACTCTGGGTCCCTTGATATCCACTTTGTTCTCTATACTAGGGGCTTTTGGAGAGAGATAGCACTGCCTTGGAGTCAGGTAACTTCTGACATTACCAGAACCCTCAGAAGTCTTTTACTATCTCCTTCTCTGCAAAGCAGCTTTTAAAACTTTTATGTGATAACTTAAAGTCCCTTGAACAATTCTGAACTGCTCTCAAATTTTAAATATCTTACCAATAGCTACATGAAAAAAAATAATATTCTGGCTCTTAGTTACTTTCTTGTTACAAAATACCCAACACCCACAAATTAAAGGAGGAAAGGTTTATTTCAGCTCAGTCAGTATAAGTTTCAGTCCATAGTTGGCTGGTTCCAATGTAAGGCAGCATGACAGAGGACGCCTGCTCATGGCATGGAAGGCAGGAAACAGCAAGACTTCCTTCTTCTTTCTCCTTTTATTTCATCAAGACTACAAGCCTGTTTGCTGATGCCACTCACACCCCAGGCAGGTCTTCTCTGCAGTAAATCCATCATCCACGCCCAGAATGATCCTAAATCAATCAGTGGACTAATCCAGTATCACACACCCATGATCCAGTCACCCCTGTGAATTACCTCTTCCATCTCTACTATGCTACCCAAAATCTTCTTTGAAAGTTCACCAATGATCTCCTAATTACTAAACCCAAAGAATTATCTTCACCTTGCAGACTACTTGGCACCTCCTCAGCATCTTATATCTCTTACAACTTGATACTCATAGAATCTCCTCTTTGACTTTGGTAGTTCTGTTCACTTCTGGATCCCCTGCTGCCTTACACATCATTCTTTCTAGTCTCCTAATGGCTCTTTCTTTTCTGCCTAATATTAAGTCAGAATTCTCCAGTGCTTTCTTTTCATTCTTCTTTTAACCTGACTTTTCACATTCTTCCTGGGCAATCACATTCAGTAGGATATCTTCCAGTACTTTCCTCAGGCCACTTACCTTTTATTTCCTATTCTACTCTCCCTTTCCCTCCCCTTCCTCCTCTCTCTCTCCCTCTCTCCCCTTCCTCCTCTCCCTCTCTTTGCAACTCCAGGCTCCCACTAACAATAGCCATCTAGACTGATTCAGAAATAGGTCTGTTAACCAGTTTTACATGTTTCAAGGAAAATTCTTCATTCTTTTCTTCATACATCATTCTACACATGCCATACTGTGCTTCAAAGTACTAACTGTTCATCCCCACACTAGAAGCATCAATAATCAACTCCCATAAATCAATACATCAAGAAATACTCAGCAATGTCTCTAAATATACCAGCTTCTCTATTTTCAGTGCCACTCTCTCAGATAAAGTCCTGCTAACCACTTATGCTACTGCAAAAGCATCATGACCTTCTCTAGTGGTCCTTTTCTCCATTTGAGACTAGAGCTGAGCCTATCATTCATTTTTTTTATAAATCTCTCTTGACTGCCTAAAAGATGCGATCAAACCAAAAAGTTAGACACACAAATGTATTTGCCTTTAGGCCTGCCTCTTACCACACACACACATTACCTGATGACACCAACCTACCAATGGCCACTTTACTCTGTCATAATGAACTTCTCATCTTTCTTCAAGCCCTTCTCTGATCTTACCCCCTTTGTATAGACTGTTCCCTCTGCCTGGAGTCAGCTCAAGTGTCACTTCTCAGTGAAGCTGGACCAATTTACCCTAGACTGATTGGCACTGTATTCTCACTACATATTGCTCATTCCTGTATAGCAGCATTTTGCATGCTGTTATTTTTTTTTTGTATACAGTGTATACTATTTACCTGTCTTCCCCCTTTTGGGACATACTTCTGGATGGTAGGAATTAAGATTTATACATCTTAGTAGAGACTCAACATATGATGTTGTACATATTAGCAACAGAGGAAGTGATTGCTAAATAAACATTAATATTCAATTTTTATAAGACTGTTTTGAGGGTTTGGGGGGAATAAGGGGTTGTTTTGTTTTGTTTTGAGACAGGGTCTCACTCAGTAGTTCAAGCTGGCTCTGAGCTCACTATGTAGCCCAGGCAAGCCTTTAACTCAGAAATCCTGCTTCTGCCTCCCAAGTGCTGGGATTATAGGTGTGAACCACCATACCTAGCATTGTGGTAGGTGGTCCTGATTGCTGACAGATGTGAGTCTAATTTTATTTCCCAAAATTGGCCATCCTATCTTCTGTATTAAAGTAGAAGAAATATAATTTCAAATTCAAGAATTGGCTAAAATAAATTGTATTTAGGACTGCTTGGTGGTGGAATGCTTGCCTAGTTTGTAAAGGATGAGAGTTCACTCCTTAGCACCACAAAAATAAATACATGAGTAAATAAATAAATTTGCTGACTAGTTGATTTGGGGCTGTGTATGTCTGTGTGTGTGTGTGTGTGTGTGTGTGTGCGCGCACACACGCGCACATGCATCTGTGTATCTGGCCAGTTGGTTTCCATTTACATTTTCAAAATATATTTCATCATTCTATCAGCTACGTTCTTGGTAAAAGGCAACTACTACAAATACCACCACTGGACATTAGATGGTAAAACTGAAAAACAACTCTTCAAATGGATAAAAAAAAATCTAGCACTTTAAGCACCACTCTGGCACAGATATACTTCCAAGCTTAACCACTGCTTCCTATCAACCCATGTAAACAAATATTTGCCTATGAGCATCATTAGCTACCATTAAGCTATACTTGCATGCTAGGCAAGTACTGTATCCCTGAGCTACATCCCTAGCCTCTTTATTACTTTTGAATTAAAACACTTCCTAATCACAAATTCTCAACAAATTCTGGGAATGTTAGTGGTTAACGTTAAAAGAAACTGAAACTCCACAGTTAACAGCAAATTATAAAATTAAGTACAAAGCTCAGACTAAAATGCTGAAAGCTCCAGTTCTTAGATCCATATCTGATCTCTATGCCAAAAATCAGAAGCACCTCCAGCTAGTTAAAAAATACTTTAAAAAGTAGAAACGCAATCTGAATCGCTCTAATGACCTACAATAAGGGAGCACACATTAAAAAAAGAACAAGATAAAAAGTCAGAATGTTATCTGGTAAAAGCTAAAAATCTGCTTCTCCTCATCCCTGTTCATTCTCCAACAAAATACATGAGAAAAGCAACAGAGAAATTATGGTAACATTTTAAGCCTTCAAAAAATTCCTACAACACAAATTATACCTTACACAAATTATACTCAGCTAATTAAAAAAGTATTACCCCAAATGCAGATTTAAATTTTAAACTCTTAAAAAGTAAGTAAAGTTATATCTTTGGCTTATAGTGTCTCAGCTAGCAAAATAAATTATAGTGTGGCCACTAATTATATAAATTACTTCAAAAGTAAAAGAGGCTGAGGGTGTAGCTCAGTAATGCAGCACTTATACAGCACATGTGAAGTCCTGGGCTCACTTCCCAGTATAGGAAAATATGTATATGAAAAAAGAAAACTGGGTGGCTTTTGCTTATATCTATAACCTATTCTTTCTTGGATCATGTCTCTTGTAAATTTCCTTGGTATGGTTTTTTTTAAACCCTACTCTTGTATAGACAGTTATTATAAAATGAACTAAGAACTTGTCAAAGTACTTTGCTACTATAGGAGTCAGCAAGCATAAGTCAGCCACAAATATTACAAGGCCTTGAAAAAAAGTAGCCACAACTGCTAAGTCAAGAAAACATAACAAGTTCTTTGTCAAACACAAGACACGATTCTGAATATTGTACAAAAGCCACTTTGTTCCATCAAATCATAATTAAAGAAAACATGAAGTATCAAAAAATCCAAGGAGTATACGAGTACATATTTCCTCTGTCTTACAAGTGTGGATGTTTTAACACAAGCCCTCATACTCTGCACTACAGCTGTGCACTTTCAGAAGGTATCCCCGTGCATTCATCCTCCTGCACACCCTACCAGACAGGCATTACTTCCACTGCCACTGCACTGATGGGGAAGCACAGGCTTTCAGGATAAAGTAACTGACCCAGGGTCCCGTGGGAAGTCTGTGGGACCCGAACACTCCGCACGAAATTAGCCAGGAATCTGACCACTGCAAGAAGCTCACGGCTTTTCATGTGCCTTTTCTTACTTTCACTTATAAATAGTAAAGACAAATAAAAAGTACCGCGCAATGATGAGAACAATAGTCGTTCAAACTGACAGATGTTATCTTGAATACTTAAAAAAAAAAAAACTCAGAAACTCTGTGTGTCTTCTAACAGGCCGTGAAGCCGGGACGGGCCTTTGGAAGTGAGCTGCTAAGTGGAATTGCTTCCGCCAATAGGCGTCTAACCGACTGACCGCTGAGGCAGGGTGTGGAAACTCCGGCGGGCTCCCTCGTTGCCACCTCCCTGGCCCTGTGGGACCAGGATGAGGAGGCGGCCGTGGCCAGGGTCGCTGCTCCCTCCCCTGTTCAGCACACACATTTCTTCTCACCATCGCAAGCCCGGGGGTCAAACTTCTGGCCCAGGGCGGCTCACACTTTCCTCAGTGGGAACTTTCGCTGCCCGCGCCCACTGGGTCTGCGTGCGGCACGGGCCTCAGGGCGCGCGCCCCACAGGCCGGAGAACGGTCCCGGGCCTGCGGCTGAGGCGGCTCCCGCACAAGGGCGGGGCGCAGACCCCGCGCAAAATTCCACTCGAGAACCTGGGGGAGGGACAGAAGGAGGTTAAAACAAAACAAAAAAAATAACCGAGAACCTGGCGCCCCTACACGCAAGCCTTCCGCTCCACCGCCGACGCCGCCAAACGTTTCAAATCCTTGCGGGCCGCTAGGTCGCCACAGTTTAGCAGGCCGGGGGCGGGGACTCCTGGCTCACAGTCCCCGCCCCCTACCCCTCCCCTGCGGCGGCGGCGGCGGCGGCTAGGCTGAGCGCCGTTGCCTTGGCGACGTTACCGGTCGCTCCTACGACCCCCCCCACACCCTCCAAGGGAGGGGGGATTTCCGCCCTCTCATTTCCCTGTCCTGAGGCGATGGACTGCGCGCTGCGCCGTTGTCATGGCAACGCTTTGAAGCGCACCAGAGCCAAATTGTCTGGGGCGGAGACTTCCGATCCAGCGTTTCCCCGCCCTCCTAGCAGAGGCTAGCGCACAATGCTGTTGCTGTAGCGACGCTCTAGCCTACAGCCGGGTGTCCCCTGTACTGGCCAGAACACCCGCCTCTCTGCCCGCCCAGGCCGAATCACCTAAGATTGACGTTACGACCCTTTGGTATCGGGCTGAGAGGTAGTGTGTGAATATATTAGGGGTCGTGGTGGAAAAAATAATTCAAAAATAATTGAAGAAAATGTGATTGCTGGTGAATGTTCACAGAAAGCTGTGTCCAATTTCCATTATAGTGAACATACATCGCTGTTAAAGGACTCTGAAAAAGTGAAAATTTACCCCGATAGCGCACAACCCAAAAAGGAAGACATGTATAGTCTGAAAAAAAACTGACCCTAGGGCCGGAGGGTTAGCTCAGTGGTTCCGGCGCCTGCCTCGCAAGCGCAAGGTCCTGAGTTTGATCCCCGGTAACCACATATAATGCTGGGCGTGGAGACTCACGCCCACCAACAATCAACACCGCATACCACAATGCCAGACGTGGTGGCTCATGCCTGTAATCTCAGCACTCGGGAGGCAGAGACAGGAGGATTGCTGAGTTTGCGGCGGCTTGCCTGGGCACCATAGTGAGCTCAGGGCCAGCCTGAACTACAAAGCGAGACCCTGTCTCCAAAAAGAAAAAAAAAAACTGACCCTAATTTGAAGATCCTGAATGAAAATATACACACCTGTAATCGCGGGTACTCAAAAGGCTGAAGCAGAAGGATTGCAAGTTCCAGATTAGCCTTGCAACTTTACGGGACCCTGCGAATCTCAAAATAAAAGAGGCTTGAGGTGTAGCTCGGCGTTTTCCTGGTTAAAGCCCCAATGGAGAGGAAGGAGGTCTCTGTTTCCCAACTGTGTAAACTTTGTGAAGAAGAGAAACATTAAGTCAATAAAGGCCTATTCTCTTCCCAAGAAATCACATTTACCTAAGCAGTTTCCATGTTTGCATTACTGTGTTGTAGTATTCTTCAGTTTCTTTTACATTTTCAGAAGCTCTCACTATATTTTTAAATAGCAGGCAGAAACAAAATTTAAAATGTAAAAACGCTGAAATGAAATTCAGTTTGCTACTGCTTTTCATCTAATTTCACAACAGGATTCCTTCTGCAGAATCTGCAGTACACTCACTGGGATGCCAAACCTAACATTAAGCACAGCTTGAAGCATCTTTTCAGTTTTTCATAAAGAAAATAAAAGATTCATTCATTTGTACTTTCAAGCTTCCAGAAGGAAGTTATATTCTTTTTAAGGTGCTCTTCCAAACCCGTCTCACAGAAGTAAACACCAACAGTTCCTCATTGTTTCCAAGACAAATCATGTTATGGAAAAAAGTGGGTACAGAATGCTTTTAAGAATGTTCAGTTTAAAAGGATCTTTGAACATGTTTATAGATAAAGAATGATCCATAATTCACTGAAAACCAAGGAAGCAAAACCCAAGTATGCTATTGTAGAATGTGACTAGTTAGTGTGGGAATTGCTTATTGGTCAAAGGATAAAAAATTTCAAATACGAATAATTTCCAAACCACAGCATGACTACAGTTAATACCAATGTACTGTATTCTTGAAAATCCCTAAGTGGTAGATGTTTTAGTGTTATCACAAAATTGATAAGAGATATTACATAGGTTAACTAGGTTGAATTAATCATTCACAATGTCCACACAATAATATTTTTATCCGTTAAAGAAATAAAGATACATAACCACATTGCTGCAAGAAAATGAAAAGTATAACAAGTGAATCTAAATAAACGTGCAGAAAAAAGGTAGATTAAAAAAGGGAGGATCAAAGAAAAAAATGTAAAAAGATCAGGTTTATCTCCAAGGAAATATGAAAAGAATTTTACTTCCTTAATATCTATATTCAAATATCTCCAAAAATAACACTTTTAGAAATATTGACATAACGTGAAATTATGATATTCATCACATTTTTCTCCCCTAAAACATTTGGAGTCAAGATTTCAAAATTTCATTATGAATCTATCTGGCAGTTAAAAGGTTTATGAGTAATAGTCACATTTAAAAGTGAGAATAAGACACAAGAACAAATATTAATGATTTTGGATCACTGTGTTAGATCATCAGTTATTTCCATTCATCAAAAATAATCTGGATTAGCTATAAGGAGAAAAACACTTTTCTTCCTAGAGATTTTTAAACTGCACAATTTTAGACTATAAAATCTCATGTTAATATAGGAAAACTGGAAAATAATGAAAGATTTTAAGAAGAAAATAAAAACGTGTAATCCTACCATTAAGAACAACCACTTTAGGACTCTTAGCTCAGTGGTTCTGGCACCTGCCTCACAAGCACAAGGTCCTGAGTTCAATCCCCTGTACAAATAAATAAATAAATTTCTTTTAAAAAGCCACTTTAATATATTTAGTTACTCTAATCTTATCACTATATCTACCACTATTTTTAATATTAACTTATTCTATCATTTGAATATAATTCACTTCATGGTTTCCTATGGTTATTAAATTTTGCTATTATATATAATGCTGCAATAAATATTGTTGGGTAAGTATATCTTTGTTGAAGTTTCACCTGTCTCCATATAGGAGAGTCTTATGTACATAAATGAACATTAATACTCCACTAGAGGACCCAGAAACAATCCCAGATATATTTTGCCACCTCATCTTTGACAAAGGAGCCAAATACCCTAAATGGAGGGAAGATAGCCTCTTTAACAAATGGTGCTGGCAAAACTGGGCTTCAATTTGCCAAAGATTAAAGCTAGATCTATCTCTTTCACCATGCACCAAATTAAAATCAAAGGGATTAGAGACCTAAATGTTAAAACAGAAACACTTAACCTGCTGGAAAATAGGTTAGGTAGAACTCTTGAAGACACTGGCATAGGGAATGACTTTATGAGCAAAACCTCAGCAGCATGGGAACTAGCAGAAAGAATCAATAATTGAGATCTCATTTTACTAAAAAGTTTTTGCACAGCAAGAGAAACCACCAAAGAAACAAAAAGACAACCTACAGTAAGCGCAGTATTTTTACCAGCTGTTTCTCAAAGGACTGTTATCTAGAGTACACAAAGAATTTTTAAGTCAGCCCCTCCAAATTTAAAGACCCAGTTCAAAAGTGGGCGTCTGAAAGGAACAGACATTTTTCAGATGAAGAAATAAGAGCAGCAAAGAAACATATGAAGAAATGTTCAACATCACTAGTCATTTGAGATATAAAAATGAATTCTATTTCACTCTCAGAAAAAAATGGCTGCTATCATAAAATCAACCAACAACGAATGCTGGTGAGGCTATAGAGAGAAAGGAACCTTTCTCCACTGTTGGTGGGAATGTAAACAGGTGAAACTACTGTTGAAATCAGTGTGGAGATTTCTTAGAAAACTAGAACTCGAGGTCCCATTTTACCCTGCTATTCCCCTGGTAGGTATATACACGAAAGAGTTAAAATAATCTTACCACAGTGACATATGTACACCCATGTTTATAGCAGCTCAGTTTGTGATTGATAAATCTTGGAAACAGCCCAAATGTCCATCAACAGAGGACTGACTAAAGAAGATGGGATTTTTCTATAGAACTGAATATTACTTGGCCATAAAGAATGATAAATCTGGGTCATTTATACTCACATGGGTATACCTTGAGAATACATTCATAAGTGAAATAAAAAGGACACAGTTGTGTAAGTACCATATATTTTTCTCGAGTATGAAAAACCATAGGTATAAATGCCAAAATGTATGATTGGTAATGTGAAATAGAAAATATGCAAAAGAAAAAGGGAAAGGGTGGGCAGGAGAAAGTAAAAAAACAGAAAGAAAAAATTTGACAGTTAAAAAAAATGGAAACAGAGCTTATGGATATAGGGGGGCAGGGGAAAGGGGAAAAATGAGAATCAAGATGTATTATGTACCGGTGCAAGTTCTCAATGTTGAATGTGATCATATTGTATGTATAAAATGTACCAATACAATCAATTTTTTAAAAAAGACTCTCTGGGACTCTGCAAAAGGAGGATGGCAAGCTAAAGCCCAGTCTGAACAACTTATCAAGACCATAACTGAAAATAAAAAATTTAAAAAGAGTTGGGGATGTAGCTCAGTACATAGCCCATGAGATCAATCCCCAGGATCAGGAGGGGATCCTCAGCTACTCCGAAGCCTAGACCAGGAGGATATCAAGGACAGCCTGCAAAGCTCAGTGAGAACCTATCTCAAACAATGAAAGGGCTGACGGTGTTTGGTGACAGAGCTCTTGTCAAGCATGCTTGAGCCTGGGTTCAGTCCCTGGTGTCACCAGAAAAAAAAAATGATTAAGAAGTATTTTGCAAATTCAAAGTCCCATTCAACAGTCTTCAGAGTAGTTGAGTCATGTTAATAATTATTTTGATTCTGGGCTAAATGCACATTCAAAAAATTTTAATTGACTCTACTAGTAGAAATTTTTAAATATATTTATTACTGTTTTTGTTCTTCTGTGATATCATCTTTTTGGTCCTTTATTTGTTTTTGATGACTTTGACATAAGATAGTTCTATGTCCTAATTTTTAATTTATGCTCCAAAATTATCAGTGGATATGTACACTATACTTATGCATAAAGCTGGCATACTAATCAAATTTTAGTCCATACTTCCTTTTTTGCTTTAAGATACTGTATCACCAGAATGAAATACATGATGGAATTAGCTATATAAATGGAAAGCAATTTATAAATACCAAGAATTGTTAGTATATAACTAATATTATAAAGTTACACACTAAAGATAACCATCAGAAAACCCCATAACCAGCATATTCCTTAAGTTGAATGGGAAATGATTCAGGACTTTCTATTTACAGACAAAGAGAGTGTAAATTATAAACACAAATAGATCCAAAATGAAGAAAATGGAAACTGACGATTAAGAAGCATACTTTCTGGATATTACTCTGCCATAAAGACTGACAAGTTTGAGTCATTTATGTGAAAATGAACACACTTGAGGGCACACTAATAAGTGAAATAAATAGATCACAGATATGTAAATATCATATCTTTTCTCTGGTATGAGAACTTGTAGATGTAAATGAGTTCTAGAATGTGTAACAGATTTTGTGAAATAGGAAATATTCAAAGGGAAAGTGGTAGGGGAAAGTAATGAGGAGAAAGAATAAATATGATTTAAAAAGAAAAAGAAAACACATATATGTAGGGGGTGGGGCTTGTGGGGTGGGTAGGGATATGGGTAAAAATAAGAATTAACTTGTCATATACTGGTACAAATTCCCCAATGTTGAGTGTGATTATGAGCTGTATATAAAATATACCAATAAAGAATCCAATTTTTAAAAAAGAAGCATGCTTCCTTTACACTACTGAAAAAAGAGTTACTGTTTTTAGTGTAGTAATGCTGGATTCTTTCCTTATGTCAACACCCAACCAATGGTCATCATTCAGTTGCTACTTCTGTTGTGTATCATCCTTCTTGGGACAATTCATACTTGAGCTTTGAGCAGAGATAAACTGGCTCTTTGCCCCTCCCCTTTATTGCTATATATCTGTGTAGATATACAGCGGTGTAGGTACTTAATTTATTTGGACTTTGGGATTTTCCTGTAGAGAGATGGACACCAACATGGAGGCCTTTTGCCCAGAAAGCGGCTTTATTCATGCTGACATGGACTCAGTGGATTCATATCCAAAGGCTGAGTGCTGATCATGGCCTCATTGCACCCTTCTATACAACCTTGCCTCCCTTATATGTCTTTGTCTTCCTTATATGGCCATATAATAACATGTTAAAGTCTGGTTGGGTATCATGAACATTCTACAGTCTGGTTGGGTATGATTAATATTACAGAGTCACATCATAACTACACATGTCTACAGAGGCTGATCTGCTACATTGTATAAAGTTCCTACTCCTACACATGTGTAGGGGCTCTATCACATATGCTTCAAAATTCTCAGTATATACCCCCAGTGCATATACAGTATATACCCCAGTCAGTGCCCATACAAAGGAGCAGCCAACTACTAAGCACTTCCCAGGCTCATCTATAAAACGATCTTTCCTATTCCAACACTAAGCTGCAAAATTCTAAATTTAAAATATAATTATTTCCAGGGAGACATCATAGTTTAGCTAACAGTGGAAGAATAGTACAAAAGACATAATTTTCGAGTTTGGAATATCTGGCTCTGTCAGTTATTGGCTGTGTAATGTGCATAAAACAAGATATATAAGTTCTTTGATCTTCAGTTCTTTATCTTTATTATGGGAAGATTTAATTAGCAGAACTGAAATACCCTTTAGGGAAAAATTTGCACCACAGTTGACACAAAGACTTCGACATCAAGTCTTCTTCCCTCTTTTGAAAATTTGGAAACATTATAAACACCTCTAGGGGGCAGCAACAACACACAAAGAACTATCTCATACATTTGCAGGATCTTGTTCAAGGGCTCATGTTCATATACAGAAAGCACACATTTAAACACTACATACCAGGCACAATACACATACATTTACACACATAAAAAGCAAACATGCTCAGACACTTGGATACCAGCCCCCATGTGTGCACACGTGTACACGCACACACATACACAGACTGACACACATATGCACATACCTTAAATTATATTGTTTTATTCTATTTTTTCATGCTTTGTAAGGGATTAAAGCAAGCAAAAGCTGCAGTGTCTTTCATGACTTCACCTTAAAGCCACTTTCCACTATTTGGCCAGTATCTTGATTTCAAAAGCAGCACTATTCAGTGTAGTGTACATCAATAAATAGGAACATTCCAAAGAAATGGATGATTACTAGATACATAGGAATTACCAAAATTGAATCAAAAAGGCTTTTTAATTTCCATATAATGCAATAATAGGTTTAAAACTGAACCAATAATAAAGACCTACCAAGTGAGAAAAGTTCAAATTCTTATAGATTGATGGTTGACTTCTACAAGAATTTAGAGAAAGATCTAACACCAATACTTCTCAACTCTTTGATGAAATTGAAAGGAAAGCAGTCATTCACAGAAGCTACCATTACCCTCAACCCAAAATCAGACAAAGTTCCAACCAAAAAGGAAACCCTATAGGCCAATCTTATTAATGAACTTAGATACAAAAATCTTTGAGATACTGGCAAATAGCACACAACAAATCATCCAAAAGATCACACATCATGACCAAGTAGGTTTCATCCCAGGGACACAGAATGATTCGACATACAGAAATCAGTAAATGTAATCAATCACATACACAGATCAAAGATGAAAATCACAATAGATGATCATCTCAATAGATGCAGAAAAGGCCTTTGTCAAAAATACAACATTCATCCATGATTTAAAAACAAATGAGGAAAACTGTATAGAAGGATCTTGCTTAAAAATGATAAAAAAAACTATGGCAAACCCACTGCCAACCCCATATTAAATGGGGAAAAGCTGTAAGCCTTTCCTTTAAAATCAGGTACAAGACAAAGATGTCTATCATTACCACTTGTGTTGAAGATAGTCCTCAGAACATTACCCAGAGCAATCAGGTAAGAGAAAGAAATAAAAAGAATAAGAAAACAATTATAGAAAATGAAGAAGTCAGATAATTATTATAGCACACAACACAGTCCTCTACAGAGAAGATTCAAAACAGACTGCAGGGAAAAATATGATAAAGAATCAACAACTGGGATTTTATCTTATTAAAAATTTTTTGCCCAGCCAAAGAAATCACCAACAGAGCAAAGAGACAACTTACAGAGTGGGGAAAAATTTTAACCAGTTGTCTCTCAGACAAGGCACTAATATCAAAAAGATACAAAAAGTTGAAAAAAAAAAAACCAGACCCAACAAACTTGAAGACCCACTCCAAAAATGTGCACCTGAAATGAATAGAAACTTCTCAGATGAAGTACAAATGACAGATAAATATATGAAAAAATGTTCCACATCACTAATCATTCAAGAGATGCAAATTAAAACAACTATTTCACTCCAGAAATAATGACTAATGTCAGGAATCGAACAACAACACATTCTGGTAGGGCTGTGCGGAGAAAGGAGCACACCTCTAACATTGGTGAACAAGCAGATTGGTTCAACCACTGTGAAAATCGTGTGATTTCTTTAAAAACTAGGGTTTGAGATCCTATGTGACCCAGCTACTTCTCTTTTGAGTATTTTCCTAAAAGAAATGAAAGCATCATACCACAGGGATATATGAACATCCAAGTTTATAATAACATAGTTTGTAATAGCTAAATCATTGAAACAACCCAACTCCCAACAACCAACGAGTGGATAAAAAAAATGTTTTTTCCTGTATTATGATGCATTACTCAGCCATAAAGAATAATAAGCTTGAGACATTTATAGCTAAATGGATGTACCTTGAGACTATACACTTGTGAGATAAATTGGTCACACGTGTAAATGTCACATTATCTCTCTGCTGTAAGAAACTTAAGGTGTAAATAAGGGCCAAAATGCACAACAGACAATGTGAAATAAGAAATAAATATTCAAGAGGAAGAGGGAACTAGAGGGAGTTGAGGAAAAAAGGAAAAAGAAAAATGAGAAAATAAGGAAAAAATGGAAGTGGGGCTTTTTTTTAAATGAATTCTTTATTGGTACAATTTATATACACCTCAAAATCACATATAACATTGGGAAATTTGTACCAGTATATGCCACAAGTTAATTCTCATTTTTACCCATAAGTGGGGCTTTTGTAAAAGAGTTGGGAAGAGAGGCTAAAAGAAGAGGAGGGAAATAGGAAAAAAGAAATGTCAAGATAAACCATGTCCAAGTATGAATTCCCTATGATGAAGGTGATCATTATATAGACCTAAATTTACCAATAAAATTAAAATCTAAAAAGGACACGTAAATAAAAGAACTCTCACTGACCAGTTGTGATAACTGAAACATTCAAATAAATGCATTACATCTCATTGAATATCATTAGAATCCATAAATATATGGATATGAATTAATTAAATTGAGAGAAGTGGAAAGTTTCTCATAGTACAGTGGCAAATAATAAATGTAAAAACAGTGGTGGAATTAGAAAATTGCTATTGGTCAAACATCATAAAAACAATTCATTTGGGTAAAATATCAACTATGTATGTACACTAAAATTACTGAATGAATGTCTGAAAAAATAAAGTATTAGCATAGTTTCATAGTATCTCCCCATGAGGGACTTTTAGTTAAAGAAAAATATAATAGTTACAATATAGAGATCTGGCAAAGATCAGGTTTTTAACCAAGTAATCATAGTTAATACTATCAATAGTAATGACATTCATGTTTTCCAAGTTTTTAAATTCACTTTATTTTTACACAAAGCATTCCATAAAAGTTGGATGAAGTACAGTGGTTTTACGCAGTAAATTAATCTTATCAACAGAGCACAGTGTTGGCCAAAACCACAGTAATGACATAAATTGATAGCATGTGCTTCCTGACATGATGCACTAAAAAGAATTTCTCTTGTAATTCTACCAATAATACATAAGATAGTTAATCTTAAATATCACTTGACTGGGTTAATACACTTCTACAGGGGAATGGATAGTGCGGAGTATACTTACTGGTGGATTAGTCAATTAACATTCATAGTAGAATGTGTTGTTTGGTAGTGCCATCAGAGGACTGTGGTCACTGTGGAATGACTTGGGCATATATATCTCACTGGCCTCTTCCCCCGTGCTGTTTCCTGGCTCCCATGAAAAGAGCAACTTTGTGCCACCATACGCGTTCACCAATATGTTTGCTGGCTTGGAATCAGCCAACCATGGTCTGAATCCTTAGAAATCAGAAACAAAAATCCTTCTTAAAGTTTTGTACATTATATATTTGGTCCAGCCAATGACTATATAACATTATCAAAAGATAACATCAGATAAGCACAAGTAATTGGCCTGAATTCCTCAAAAATAGTAAGACTGAAAATGAAAGAATAATAGAAAAACTCCCATAGATCAAAGAGGACTGAAGATCAATCCATGCAATCTGTATGGAGAAGTAAATGCCACTTGAAGAATGACTTCTAATATAATATCGGAAACTGGAAGACCAAGTGACCAAGTAGAAAGAGTTGTGCATCATTAGCTATGACCCCTCAGATCACCAGGTCATAAAGTCAATTGTTGTCAGCAATAATCCATAGTAAAATAAGAATGAATTTGGGGAGTACTTTTTATGCAGCAACAGACAACTAATGCAGGAAGTATATTTTTATCTGGGATCCACTAAGCACAAGGAAGGAGAGAAAAAATGCTTATAAAGTAATGACTCTGTTCCTCAAAAAGAACTTGGATAAAAAAACACAACTTGCATAGACCAAAGTCCAGTAGAGTCCAACAGCCAATAATACACAGTTGGTCACTTTCCCACTCATAATATGACTTCTCCAAAAGTGTCCAACAAACACAAGTATCTATTGACAATCAGGTAAACTATTTCATTTACTTTTACTGTTTTTGTACTTCAAAGTAGATTCCTATTTTCTTCTGAGATTGTTTAATAAAATTTATTGTTAAGAATTTTATCAGTCACCTAAAACCTAAAAGTTATCTGAAAAAATAAATACCCAGGGCCGGAGGGTTAGCTCAGTGGTTCCGGTGCCTGCCTCGCAAGCGCAAGGTCCTGAGTTCCATCCCCGGTAACCACATACAATGCTGGGAGTGGAGACTCCCACCCACCAGCCATCAATACCACATATCACAGTGCCGGGTGTGGTGGCGCACAGCTGTCATCCCAGCACTCGGGAGGCAGAGACAGGAGGATTGCTGAGTTTGAGGCTTACCTGGACTACATAGTGAGCTCAGAGCCAGCCTGAACTACAAAGCGAGACCCTGTCTCAAAATAAATAAATAAATAAATACCCATTGCTAAAGTGCATTGACTGAGTTATAATTTAATGTTGGTATCATAAACATTCATTTCTGGAACTTTTCTGTATCTTTTGCAGAGCAAACCAAAGATATTCATCAAGTTGCCATTACCAGACAATTTGGCCCATACATTTTCTTTCTTCATATAATTAAAACCATACATTCAATGTGTGAAAGTTCACAGCACAACAGAACTCACTTAGAGTTATTAATACATACCAGGTGTTGAGTACATTTTTCCCACATAAAACATAAAAATACATTATCTCTATGGCTTTTAGTTTGTTTTTTGTTATGTGTGCTTTATTTTGATGTTGTACATATTTTCTCAACATTTTCAAGCTGCCCCAACTCATTCCTAAAAACATCCATAATAGTGCCACCTAATTAGGAGCATACGATGAAATTATATGGGCAATTAAAATATTGCAATGCTTTTTTTTTTTGAGACAGGGTCTCACTTTGTAGTTCAGGCTGGCTCTGAGCTCACTATGTAGCACAGGCAAGCCTCGAACTCAGCAAATCCTCTTGTCTCTGCCTCCCAAGTGCTGGGATTACAGGTGTGAGCTATCATGCCCAGCACTGTTGTATGTGGTATTGATTGCTGGTGGGCATGAGTCTCCATGCTCAGCATTGTATGTGGTTACCTGGATCGAACT
>PVIC010004543.1:0-62013 GCA_004025085.1 Thryonomys swinderianus
GAGAGTTCAAATTTTACTAGGAAAGATATGCATTGAAAAGATGAGAATATATAAGAATAATATGAGAATTCTATCTGTTGAATCATATAGATGACATAGGAGTGATGGTGCAAAGATCAGAGTGTGAGGTAAAATATGAGAATCAGGTAGTCTGGGGTCAGTCATAAAGGATTTTAAATGCTGTGGTATGAAATTTCAACTTAAGTTTTTGATAATGAGGAGCTAGAGAAGGATTTTAATACTTACCATAGTATTATCAACTTTCTGGTTTAGAAAATCACTTGTTTAGCAGTGCAGGGAATATTTTTTGATGTGTGTATTTGTAGAGGAAGACAGGATTTGAAACTGGGTTCAGGAGAGTTGTGGAAGATAATTGCAATGATTTAAAGGAAGTGTTATAGAATCTTGGTGTGAGAAATGACCATTAGCACATATACTAAAGAGGTAAATCCAATAGGACCCAGTGAGAGAAGTTAAGGATGCAGAGAATGGAAGGAGAGGTTGAGTGGATGATGTGACATCAAGAAATCAGCAGATGGGTTCCCCATCTGCTCAGTGTATAGTGACTTTGTGACACTTAAGTGCATGTCTTTATTGGTCACACAATAATAAAATTCAAAGTTAATGGAAGGGATTGGGCGAGATTCCATAATTCTGAGCTTTGGATATGGTAGTTAAAATTATGAGAGGTCCTTTACAGAGAGGAAGGGAAAAGAGAAAGAAGCTGAGAAGCTTAGTGATCCGCACTTTAAGACAGGAAAGAGCAAGGAGAAGCTGTTAGGAGAACTGTAGAAAAGTGGTTACTTGGACCTAAGAGCTGAAAGTGTCAGAAAGGAATGGCCAGGTGGATGAGGCAGGACAGAAGAATAAAATGAGGTCACACTTTGACATGCAGTCTGGTTGCCTGTGACAGCTGGGAACACCCACTGCCCTTTGCCGTTCAGTCTAGTGGTGCACTGGTGGGAAGATAAGAACAGCTGCACTGCTCTTGGTTTGTAACAGGTCATCTTTCTGCATTGGAAGACTTGTTACAGGGAGTGTGTGCACTGGGGAGGAATGGGTTTTGGACTTGGAAAAAGAGGAAATGCTGGTTTCTTAAAAGAGAGATAAAGGGGATGAGTGATTCAGAAAGGATTAATGCCAAGATAGCCTTTTTTCTTTAAGGAAGTAGGAGAGAGAATCATTCACTCAGTGGAAAGTGGATAGAGGTGGTTCAGGACCTCCAGAAGATCAGCAAACTTTTGAAAACATATTCAGAAAAAAAAAGAAAACATATTCAGAAAATGAGAAAGGAGTTGGCAAAAATAGTCACAGAAAGCCCAGCTGATTTCAAAATAAATCTTTAGTAATACAAAATCTGCCTGCTTAGGTTCTCCCCGCCTGCAACCCCACAGAACTCATTAGCTTGGATACAGGAGCAGTGAAGATAGATTATAAAATCAGTGCTAGGCTCTGGGTTATAGGTCCCCTAAAGTGTGCTCAAGATGTTGGTGAGGCCTTCTATAATTGACAGGGACCCTAATGTAGGAAAAGTAGTGAAGAGAATAAAGGGCCACCAAATGAGGTCAAGAAACTCAAAAGCTCAAAGGAATAGGAAAATGTAGAGTTGTCATCACAATGAGACAGTTGCAGTTGATGAGCACAACTAGAATTTGTTATGAGTGAATGTGATTAAAACAATGAGACAAGGGATTGCAAGCATTGAAAAGACTGAGCAGGTCAGCACATTTGCTTTTAACACACAGGGGACACTGACTTGTAGGTAGGAGACAAAATCTAGAGACCAGATGCTCAAGGACAAAACACACACTACAGGAAAGCACTTGAAAGATACAGGAAAGGTAAGGTTGGAAAAAGTGATCTTTAAGGGGAGGGGCCTTTTCAGAGTGTAAAAGACCAGTGGCATAAAAACAGCAGTAAAGGCCTAGAGAATCTCTTTTGGTTCTCTGATTTATAGAACCAAAGAACATCTGTGGAGAGGAAGTAGTATCCTATAAGGTAAACTAATGGTTAATCAAGATGAAGGAGGTTGAGGGAGAGTTCAAAGAGTCTGAATAAGGAGAGAGTTTGTTCATGATTGGATGGAGCTACTTCTTGGTAGCTGTGCATGAGAAGACAGCGGCAGGGTACCTGCTTGTCTTAGATGTGATGGGATACTCTAGAAAATGAGTAAGATACTGGAAAGATAGCACTGGTTAACTGGGTGAGCCTTTCTTTGTTAGAGAATCACTGGCTTGAAGAATTTTCTGCCACAAGAATGACAGTGATATTATTTAAAAGTTGGATACACATTAAAAATTACCTGCATGTAGAACTATTAGGGCCACTACAAAATGATTGCTCTAGAAATTTAATGTTTTATAGTGGTGTCTATATAGTAGCTGTGAAGAATATCAGTTGATAACAGCAACTAGCATAGAGTAGTTTAAGTAACTGAATAATGAAGATAAAATATTTACATAGAGGAAACCTTCCAAGAAACAAAGGTCTTGAGGAGACATTCTGCTCTCAGCCCATTATTTAGCCCTCTGTTCTCTTAGCACTCAGGAGATTTTACATGTGTGACATATAGATTACACTCACTGCAGTCACATTAATGGTGGCCTGTCATTTTTTATTGCTGACATTTTCTTGGCAATCAAGTATGAAAATGAAGTGATAGTTAACTCCAAACAACTTTAGAACTGTTGCTTTCTGTTTCCTCCACTCTATTTACCTTGCTTTTTAGGTCCTTCTGATACCCAATTAGCTGCCCCAAATCAGTCTCCTACTCAAGCCTAACCATGTCCCAATCTCAACTCCTTTTACTGAACCAAAACTTATAATCTGCCAGTTCTATTAACAAGGGAAGTTATGTGATTAGATAATTTATGGTAAGAGTACAAATGATTCTTAGTTTTACTTTTTTTGTTATAGAATTCTAACATGGGGGCTTTTAGAAATTGTGTACAGGAGATAACACTGAACACGAGTCTTCTCATATCTTCTTTCTTCCTGTTGCCAGTCACCAGAGTAATGAGAAGCTTCCTGGCTCTTCATGTTTAAAAGGCTGCTGTAGATATTCACTCAAACTGGGACTATTCACAGCTGTTGTGTAATTTTAAAATACATGATCTCTTATGTACTCCCAAATATCTCCCCCACCAACTTGCACAGGAAATTCTTCTAATATTTGGCTTGAAGTTTCTCTTAACAGAGAACTCTATAGCTGGATAGTAAAAATCAAACTGCTATTTCTGGAAAGACTTTGTTGAATAGAAGAATTATATTTATCTGAGAGATGTGGCCAGTTTTGTGCTTTGCCTATTTCCTGTTGGAAACTGAGTTTGTTGGAAGTAAAAGGGGAACTGCTGTGATTTTGGTCCCTTTTTGTGGACTAGGTCTTGACTAAGGGGTTTCCATTTATTCTTTTTTAATTCCTACCAACAAGGGCTGTGGTATCTCTTTTTTAGAGGAAACTTCAACCCAGAGTCAGGAGATTACTCAGGTAGAAAGCTTGGATGCTGGGATCTGAACTTAGGTTCATCCAACTTCACTGTTCCCTGGAAGCCTGTGCACCTTTGGAGGAACAGGCATACAATGACCCGGACAGACTGAAGGACTGAATGAGGGCAGATTGCAGGAGAGTGGGTGGAGAAAGTGAGGGGCATGGTGCAGAGGGAAGGCTATCTTTCAAAGAAGGCACATGATCGAGATTAAGCCTAGCACTAAGTATTTAAGTGTTCCTGAAGGCTTAACATTTGGTAGCTTTATGGTTCAGATTTGAAATGTTTGCTAATGTACATATGGTGAAGGCTTGATTTTTAGTTGATGGGGATTTAGGAAGTGATTGAATCATGAGGGCATTAACTTCAAGTGAATTGATCCATTGATGAGATCATAATTTGATGGCATTGAGAAGTGATACAAACAAGCAAGCATGAGGGCCTTGTAGAAGGGACATGGGGCATGCCCTTGGGGCTATATCTACTCCTAGCCTCTCTGGCTTTTTCCCCCATCCCCTGCTTCCTGGCTCCCTGAGGTAAGCTGCTTTGCACTGCCATAGTTTTCTTTTGCCTTAACAAATCCCAGAAAAAGAGCCAAGCACCCAAGAGCCAAAATAAATCCTTCCTCCTTATGAATTGTTTGTCTCACAGCAAAAAAATCTGACCAGTGACCTGATATTCTTACCGTCTAACAGTTTCTAACAACTGTGTAATCAGAAGATCTTATTTCATATTTACCTATTGAATATGGAGACACTAATGTATGTATGTACTACCGACACTGTGTCTACCTTTGGTCTGGCTGAATTTGATTTTATTCCTAAGCATTTACAGATAGGATGTAAAGAACCCAATTTATAGAGTATAACGGGTTGTAGATTGAAAAATTCAGGTTCCACAGATTTTTCTGGATCAGCTGAGGATAACATTTAAAAATGGACAGTAAGGATTCTGGAAGATTTCTCTGTGGGACTTGTAACCAGTCTGATCTTTCTTTCAAGCTTCTATTTTAAGAGTGTGGTGTGTTTCCTCATCTCCATTAGTGTAATGGAGTAATGATCTCAGTCATGGTATCTATGGGGCCTTGGGGAGGACTAATGAGTCTTTGTGATAAGGTGGATTTGTCAGAAAATCATGTTGGTAATGCTCTTTACATGGCTTTGCACTTACTTGCTTTTCAGGCTGAGTTGCTCGATAAATATGGATGTTCTATCCAGGAGATTTGCCCTCTAATTACAAAACTGTTGTTACATTGCTGTTGTAATTGGTTTTCAACTTTTCCTTCTATCTCTTTTAGGCATATCAGGGTGGAATGTCTTTAAATCCATTATAAGAAGCTGTAAGGTTAACTATTTGGTCTTTAGATTAACTAGCTTTTGGTCAGAGTGGTTTAGGGGTCTAGTATGTAACCAGATTGAAAAACAGCTTCTATTTTGTAGCTAAAGGAATTGGTTAGAGAATTTCTAACTTGCCAATACTGCAATTACAGTATTAGCCCTTACAGAAAACTTAGTGGCCTTGAACCTGCCCAGGGATGCCACTTGTTAAAATGCCAGGCCACCTGGGAGTATTGACACTCTCATTTTATGACTAAGTAGTGACATCAGATGTAGTATACTGGAAGAAGCTGCCCTATCAACTATAGATGTCATGCTTGTGTTATAAATATTAACAAGAGGGCCTCTTTTATGATCAATTCTTTCTAGAGCCATTTTTATGATGGGCAAGTCAAGCATAGCATTGCTTTGTCTATTCTGCATTACATTTGGAAAGGTGTTAGTTTATTTATGAGGGATCCTGTTATATCTTATAAAAGATATATCCATTATTCTCCAAGGCAAGACTATAAATCAGTGTAAAAATCATTGAAATCATACACAGTTGTTTGTTACTTAAAGATGAAGATAGAATCTGGAAGTCTTGTCAAACACCAGGTTGTGCTGACACAGGCCTGGGTGGTATTATCAATTATTCCACATGGCTTCTTGATTCAGTCTAGAGTCTCTATAACATGAGCTATATGAGGATGCTGCCAGTGTAACACAGCTTACTATTTTACAGTATAGCTTTTTGTAAGTAGAAAGAATGCATTGTAAAATAATGACAAAAGTATGTCAGGTAAGTATTTAACAATAATAGTTTCTTTCATTATTTATTATAATTCATATTTATTTATTTATTTATTTATTTGAGACAGGGTCTCGCTTTGTAGTTCAGGCTGGACCTGAACTCATTATGTAGCCCAGGCAAGCCTCAAACTCAGCAATCCTCCTGTCTCTGCCTCCCAAGTGCTGGGATTACAGGCGCGAGCCACCACGCCCAGCTATATTTATTTATTTTTATAATTGTTAGTAAGTATTGTTATACATAATTCTATATGTTATACTTTTTATGAAAGACCAAATAGTGGGTTGACTTACACCAGCATTATTATAGATACATGAGTAATATGTTGTAGTGAGACATTATGATGCCTATGATGTCATTAGCCCCACTTGACTTTTTGGTTGGTTTTGTGAAAGATAGTTTTTACAAGGACCCAGGGACAGTTTTAGTATGGTTTGGGGATAATTATAAGGGATCCTACTACCTAGATCCCTCACAGGTACAGTTCACAGTAATGTTTGCATTCCTATGAGGAACTAATGCCCCTGCCGACTGGTCTGGAGGCAGGGGATAGAAATTTTTTAGGTCCATTATAATCCTATGGGATCATCATTTTATAGTTAGTCTGTCCCTGATTGAAATGCCATTATGTGGCACATGACATTAAGCAACTGTTCATTTTTCTGTATCTCTATTCAGAGATAAATAGTTTCAATTACATAGAAAATGGTAAGAAACAACTTCTGATACATTTTTGCTTCATTTGACCTCATCTGCGGGCCCAAAAGAACAGCGTGACACCACAGAATAGTACAGTAGTCTTCCAGGCAGCTTATTTATTCTTAAACCATTGTTTCCTATATTTCTAGATATTGCTCTGGTAAGATTTCTTCCTTTTGGTTTTCTTTTTTTCCCCTCTAGAGATTTTGAACAGCCGATCTTTAATGAGTTAATATGAATAACCTATCTTAGCCAAGGTTCTCCAGTGAAACAAACCTATAAGATATAGAGAGAAAGGGAAAGATTGAGAAAAGTCTGAAATCTGTACAGATGGGCTGAGAATTTGTAGACTTAGGTTAGAGCTGATGCTGTTGCTGTGTGAATTCTTAAGTGCAGCAGGATGGAAATTTAGGCAGAGTTTCTATGTTGCAGTGTTAAGGATAATTTCTCTAGTGAGAAACCTCTGCATTTACTTAGGGGTCTCAGCTTCTTTAGTAAGGCTTACCCACAGTATGGAAAGTAATCTGTTTCCTAGATTCTTGTACAAGTTTACAGATTTTAAATGTAAATCACATATCTTTATAGCACTATCTGGACTAGAGTTTGACCCAACAACTGAACATTCCAAACTGACCTGGTTGACATTTAAACCTAACCACCACCATTGTTATGGTAATAGCGAACAACTTAAATATTTTATGAGGAGACAGAATAATCATCTGTAGAAATATATGAACACACTTAGAGGGCTCTGCTGAGATAGAAAAGAGGTTTCATCCTGAACAGTATGGTCCCAATGAAAGGCAGAGCTTTACCAGGTACTCCATGAACCATATCCAGCCTGTACAATTTTAAATATTTGTCTCAAATTAGTTTAAAAAATTAGATTAATTGCCAAGATTTAAAAATGGGGAAATCAAGCCAAGTGTGTATGTAGCTTGATAGTAGAGCATTTGCTTAACATTCATGAGGCCCTGGGCTCCATTCTGAGGGTGAAAAATTGGCACAATTTACAGAGATAAAATCTAGATGTTTTCTTTTTCTCAGAAGTTCTGGCAACTGAAGTTCTCATTCTAATTTAAAAGTGATTGAAAGTGAGAAGTTATTTCATTTAGGTACACATCTCCTGGTGGGTTGCTGTATTTCATTTCCATTAGTTATTAGGCTCCTGTTGGTATCTGAGTTTGTCATCTCCCACCCTGCTCTAAGAAAGATCCTGAGTGCTAGCAGCATCCTGGGGGCCTGTTAGTCTAGACTTGATTGGAATTTAAATGAACAAAGTAAAAGAGGGTTTTCAGCTGATCTTAAATGAAAGAAGAAAGGGCATAAAAATGGGATTATGTGTGAGAAATATATCTAACTAAACAAATACACCTTTGAGGGTCAGTGCAGAAAATCAGATTGACTTGTTAGACTGGATCTAGGATTTTAAGGCAGCACTAGTTCCTTCAAACCTCAAAATAACTGAAGTTGTTTTCTTTTTTGTATGAAGTCTAAAATAGATGTGAATCATTAAAGCGATTATATAGGGAGCCCAGCTTTTTGACTTGCAGCTGTGCCATGTTTGGCATGTGACTTCTAAGTCATGGTAGAAGAGGAAAGTGATGTGTGACTTGGTAAGGTAGGTTTCCATTGACCAGACCTGGAAGTGGTACATATAATTTCTGCTCACATGTCACCAGCTACATATACCTACTGCAAAGGAAGGTTGGGAAATGTAGTCCAGCTCTGTGCCTGGGTGAATAAGGAGCTGGTTTTGTGGATGCCTGGTCGGTCTCTAGCACAAGCGATGGGCCCAGGGTTAAGAAGGAAGGAGCTGCTGTAGGGTATTTATTAATAAATTTGGCACATATTTACAAAGTAACTTCTATGATCCTATGTTATATACCAAACAGGTTTTTGAGCAGAAGAGAAACTGAACACAATGTTTTGAGAAATTAATCTAAAGGTCTCTTAAGTCAGGGAGAATGATGGATAAGTTTGTCTTTCTGTGCTGGAAGCCAGTGAGATTGGGTAGACAGCAATAGCAATAGTAGCTGTGATAATAACAGTTACTGTGTGGCATAAGGAACTTTACATGTTTAGTTATACTCAAACTTATGATGTACATATAATTATTATTTCTGTCTTATAAGTGGGGAAAACACTATCAAATGATTAGATAGTTTTTCCATATTTACATACATTTTAACAGGACTTGAAACTTTGAACTTTAGAAGTTGATGTTATTTTATAACTACTAAAATTGATAAAATAGAGGTAACTTTAATAGAAATGAGTTTAAATGAATAATCATGAAAGGCATTGTTAGTAATTTGAGAAGGACACTGTAACTTAATAAAGGTTTTAGAAGGTCTTGTGAAGAAGTAAACTTAGCTATTTCTATGAAGTATCACATCCTTGAAGATACTTAGTTGGATTTAAATCAATTATTAGCAAAATTTTTGGTGGATGATAACTGCTTATAAAAATGTGACATCTTTGTAAACGAAACACTAAACATATAAATAATTTATCTTTAATTCTTTAATTTGATAAATAGGTCAGAATATTGATTTCTCTGTCTGAAATCTTTATCAGGACTGTAGTAATTAAAGTTCAAATAACAAAATTAATAAATGTCAGAGACCATGGGTTGCTGATGTGAAGCTCTGTTTTGGGCAGTTGACTGTTGGGATGGCCCAGATGGAGAGCCTGTTGTACACCATGGTTACACGCTCACGTCAAAGATTCTGTTCAGAGATGTTGTGGAGACCATCAACAAGCATGCCTTCATGAAGAATGAGTAAGTATAGCCTGTGGAACACTGCCGGAAGTGAGATGGCTACAGAGCCACATACTCTTCCTTGCACTTAGATCTCTATTTCTTCTCCCTCCACATTGCCCTCTTGAAGTGTCCTTGCACAGTGACCTCTAAACCCTAAATTCTGGAAACACAGGTTTCTATAGTTAACTTGTAGCATTTTGATACTACATTATAGTAGAGTAGTAGTCTCTAGGCTTCTACCTAGATGTCTAATGTGTATTGACGTGTCTGAAGTCCTTACATTACTTGACCTCTTCTTAGCATTTGATCATGTTGACTGTTTCCTTCCCATTTTGAACTCCTATTAAAACATTCTTTCCTCCACTGAAATTATTACTTCTCTCCTTTTGTAACTGTGGTTTATTCCATTTCTTCACTCCCGTAAGAGATATTATTTCCTAAGGTGCTGCCCTGGTTCACGTTGAGGATATTTATCTAACTACATGCCCAGAACCTTCCCCCTAAATTCCAAATTGATGTAGAAAAACCCTTAGCAAATATTCAACACTTTCTGTCCATGCAGAGTTCACCATTGCATTCTGACAGACCTCCTCTTGTCACTGTTCCATTTACATAGAGTTTTGAGGCAGAAACTGGGAGCCACTCTAGACTGAGCCAGTTGCTCTTGCTAAGTTATCTTTGACTCCACTGTCTTCTCTTTATTCTCATTTCCCTTTTGGTTCACTGTCCACACTGCAGCTGTAGTGTTCTTTCTGAAGTGCATGATGTTGTAGTTCTTATCCCAGAGTCCCTCAGAAGCTCCCTGTAGCACATAGGCATATCTTCATGTCCTTCAAGGCCGGCTATGTCCTTCTCATCTGCTGTCATCTTTGCCATCATTCCATAGAGACTTAGCATTCTGCCTTCAAAAACACTTTTCAGTTTCCCTCATATGTGCTGTTATGTCTGCCTCTCCCTCAGTCAGTTCTCCTTATTCTTGATTGTCCTACAAGATTATTTATGCATTGTTCCGGCGACCAGTGTATGGACCTGTCATCTGATTTAAATCTTTCTTCTCTTTTTAGCACCCAGAATGTATTTCTGTCATATCTTATAGCACTCATTAAACTGTACTTACTTGCCTTCTTCTAACTCTGTAAGATTATGCACTCATTGAAAATATGGAGATACATTTTAGTCATTTCTTACTCATTCTTTGTTGCCTGGCTGCTACCTGCAATATACCAGACACACAAGAGAGGATTTTTGAATTAAAAAAACAAATTAAAATTACAATTGCATAACATTAATATTTTAGAAATCAGTAGTCTTTAAAATTTTAATATTTGATCTTATTAACTAACCATGAAATTAAAATGCTATTGTAATAAGAGATATTGGCTGCAAAGCAGGTTTAGTTTATGATTTCTTCTACATAGAAGAATTATGGTCAGTCTTCTCAACCATGATTTCTAACAGTCATAGTCAAGTTGAAGGTCTTTATCTCTCTGTACACAAAATATTATGTTGAGGGCCGGAGGGTTAGCTCAGTGGTTCCGGCACCTGCCTCGCAAGCGCAAGGACCTGAGTTCGATCCCTGGTTACCACATATAATGCTGGGCGTGGAGACACGCCCACCAACAATCAACACTGCATACCACAATGCCGGGCGTGGTGGCTCATGCCTGTAATCCCAGCACTCGGGAGGCAGAGACAGGAGGATTGCTGAGTTTGTGGCGGCTTGCCTGGGCACCATAGTGAGCTCAGGGCCAGCCTGAACTACAAAGCGAGACCCTGTCTCCAAAAAGCAAAAAAAAAAAAAATTATGTTGAGAAAGCCTTAAGTCTATATGCTTGGCTGTTTACCTCAAGTTTTGAAAACTGTAGAAGAAATGTATCTTAAAACAATGTGCTTCTTCTGCACATTAAAAGGGTTGGAAATTTTAGGCATATCTTTTCCCCAGGGATTCTTAACTCTGGCACTCTGACATTTTGGACTACATAGTTTTTGTTGTAGGGAGCTGTGTTGTGCATTGTGGTATGCCTAGCAACATCTTGGCTTCCACACACTAAATCCGGCGGCACCCTCTGAATTGTGAACACCAAAAATGTCTTTAGACATTGATAAAGGCCCCTGAGTTGGAGTGTGTGTAAGGTCATCCTGTCCCTGATTGGTTGAGAAGCACAAACTCACACTAAGCATTGCTAGACTCTAATAGATTTTTTTGCAAATGGATTTGAAATTTTGCTATTAGAACCCCTGAGGTGATTAGAAAATAACTCAGGGATGCCAGTTTGTTGTTTTCTCTTCATAACACTCTAGAGTAAAAATCCTATGAAGACAGGTATAGCAAACATATTGCAGTCAGGTAAATAAACCAGTTTCATTTCTAACAGCACCTCTCTGATCAAATTTTACTAATGGGAACAGGATGCCATTTAAAGAGGTCAGAGACTATATAGTGAAGGTTGCACTTTTTGTAGAACTTTTTTCTCAACATAAGTTTCTGTAGGCAACTTAAGTATAGTTTTGTATATTCTGAAAAAAATAGGTTGCCTAATATTCCTAGAGCTATATGATGGACAATGAGGAAAAAAATCTGTAAATCAGCCTTGTAATCATTTTTATTCTGATGAAAAAACAAAGTTGAGAGTAATAAAAATTCATACTCAGCCCTAGTTCTCTTTCTGCCTTGGCCATCAATACCTCAGAGTGTCTTGGATCATTGCTCTACATGGGTCTCAGATTCTCTGTATAGAAACCTGCAAACTGATATAAAATGAATGCTTGACAATTATTTTTAGTACAGACTAGTATGTAAAATTTTAATTATCGGTACATGACACAAGCTGCTATAAAACACCAATTTGCATTATGTTATTTTCTCCTCAATAGTAATTTTTAAGCTGGGGACTAATTATAAATTTTTTAGAGTAAATAATTGTATTTAATGATGTGCAGTGTTGTTTAGATGTATCTAGACTTTGCATAAATAAGACAAAATTCCATCATGTGAGTATGCTTTCCTTAGGCTTCTCAATTCTTTCAATTTCTTTCTTTTAGAATATACATAATGTATTCATTGTTTCTGTTAGATACAAAATACACAGTATTAACTCATCCCACATGGACTGGTAGGTTGTTTAGTCATTATGCCTAGCAAAGTATATTTTCTCAGAGGAATTTTTTAAATGTATCTCTAATCTTTCATACTTTAGGAGCATTTTATTTATCATCACAATTGATGGCCTGGAAGAACACAATGACTATAGAACCATTTTCAAAATCTCTGTGAGTCACCTATACTTGATGCCTTTGGAATGTGTTACTGTTTCCTCAGGTTCCCAGTTATATTATCTATTGAGAACCACTGCAGTATCCAGCAGCAAAGGAAGATTGCTCAGTACCTGAAAGGTATATTCCAAGACAAACTGGACTTGTCATCTGTAGACACAGGAGACTACAAACAGCTTCCAAGCCCTCAGAGTCTGAAAGGCAAGATCTTAGTTAAGGTAATTACTTCAAGGCACTGAAACAACTAAGCCTTCTCTCCTTTACTGACTATAAACTAACCTAAAAGGACCATCATAATTAGAATCAATGGTTGAAGGATCTTCTGTATCTGTACAATTATTTTAGATTTGTAATCACTCCTTCACAAGAAGATTGTTGTTGACTGACCATGTCCTGGGATTTGATTTTGTGTAGTTATAATGTGAATACAGTAAGTTAAAATGTAATATTGTGGGCTCTAGGAGTGCACAGTAGAGAGAAATGTATATATAGAAGTCTAATGTGCAAGAGAGAAGACTTCTTAAATTCATATCTGAAAGCATTTCATTCAGATTCTCTTTTCCCATTTCAAGCTCCAATAACCACTTGTCAAAAGAAAAACTAAATCTTCATGGTTGACCAGTCCTGGTTATGTAGGCGAGAAGCACTTGCTTCAAAGAGGATTGTGGGCAGAGACATGAGGCCCAGCAAGATGCGTGCAAGTGTGTAAAAGGAAAAGAGGATGAAGAGAGTGACATTTCATAAACAATGTTTTGGGGGGAGGACACTTACTACAATGAATATCATCTGTGCAAAGAATACTCAGTCTGTTCCTTGTGTTTTCAATTTACCAATTTTGTCATTTTACTTAATTCCAGTAAACTTTGTGTTTGTACTAAAGTCACCTTGGATGGTTGCATTGTTTCGAGATAGAAAAACTAAAGGAGAGAGCACTAGACCATTTATATTGAAACTAGGTTACATTTTGCTTAAAAGGATTGGATAAAACAAATCAAATATCACAGGAGAGTCAAGGAAATTAATTACATAGCAGATTTTAGCTGGGGCTTTAGGAGAGGGCAGTACATAGGAAAGATTAAACCATTCTTTTAAAACTTAATTTTTGGCAATTAAATGAAAATTATAGATGCAAAACCTGTTAAAGAAGTATTCAAATTATTATGCATGAGAAAGGCATTTTGAGTAAAAGTACCATATAATGTGAGAAATAAAATTAAGGTCAATTTATCGAGCTCTTCCAAAAGCAAACTCCCAAGTTAAAAACTAATTTCTGGGTTAAAAATGAAACATCACCTTTGTCATACTAGTACTGTAAATATTTCCATGTTTCCTCACTGCTCTTTAGGCAGCATTCAGAAAAGCACAGAACAAGGCCTTTTGATTTAAGTCTTTCCTTTTGGAGAATGGAACTTAGCTGGCTATTTTGTGTGAACTAATTGAGTCTGTTTTATACAGCTGGACTTTGGAGGACTTGGCACAGATTGTCCCAAGGCGTATGGGCACCAGATGAATCAGAAGCAGGTCTCAGACACTTATTGAAAGGGACAACAGCAGTATGAATGCCAACATTTCAGTGGTGTCTGGGATCCACTTGTTAGTGGATCTTAAACACTTTTAAGGAGGTTGTCTGGATTTGTGGACCGGCATGCTCTCATGTAGAACAAAACCAATGGAGCTGCATGATCCAAAAGGCAGCATTTCAAAGACCACTTACTACTTAGGAGATTAACAAGTTGTTTTCACTATAATGCTTTCCAACAATGTGTATAGATAAAGTGTACACACACATGATTTCATAAAAAATAAAAGGCTGCTTTTGAATATAAATAATAATCAACATAGCAAGTTTTCATAGACTGTTATTGCTTAAAAGCATGACAGTTCAGCTGTCCAAGGTCCTTACTTTTATACATGTCAACCACATAGATTTTTTACATTCTCAGGCTACCCAGCCTAAAGGCTTGGAGCAAATGGTGGCCATTGCTGCAGTCTGTGGTAGTATTTTTAATTCCATGGATGAGTTAATCCAGTCATAATGTAACACCTGCATAAAATAATGTCAGAATGAAACCCCCAGAAGACCTGAGTCATATGCCATTTACATGTTCTTGGGACCAAAGTTAAATTCAGTACATCATAAGACTCTACCATCTAAATTTGTTCTTTAATTTTCTAGAGGAGTGACACTGTTGATAAGGAGCGTTAAAAACATTGTCCTTTCACCTGGCGTGGTGGCTTATGCCTGTAATCCCAGCACTCAGGAGGCAGAGACAGGAGGATTGCTGAGTTTGAGGCTTGCCTGGGTTACACAGTGAGCTCAGGGCCAGCCTGAACTACAAAGCGAGACCCTGTTTCAAAAAAACCCCCAAAAAACAAAACAAAAAAAACCACTGTCCTTTTGCATTATTTTTCTTACAGTTCACCTTGGTAAAGCAGCTTTTGGGAAGCAGGAGCACAGAAAAACAGGCCAAAAATATGGCTCTTGTGATGTAGGCTCTTTTAGGTAGAGTTGAAAAGGACTGAAGAGGGCATATTGTGAGTCCTCTCAGAAGGTAGCTTTTTCTTTTATTGCCTCACCCTGTGTCACCTTTGAACAGAGAAGCATTGAAGTTTGGTGCTGCTGCCTGGCCTGCTCAACACCACCTGCTCCCCACAGCCTTGTTTTCCTTTCCTTGAAGATGATTTTTCCTGAGTGGATGATGCTATTTCTCATATTTGTTTTATTCTACAGAACTTTAAAAAAATTTTAGTCCTCTTTCATAAGAGAGAACTATTGTTACTGCATTGTAAATGTCTTATGCATAGGGCCATCTTGCCATCTGCCATTGTGACCAAGACAGAGCTGACTTTAAATAAAAGATTTGTGGTAAATAAGCTAAAGATGTTCATATCTTATCTATATTATCTTCTATCTATGTTATTCTGAGTATATTTGTCCATCATGTAACTAACTACCTTATTTCTGGTGCCATCATATTGTTATAGTTAATCTGTCAGTGCTTCCTAATATAAAGAAAAATAAATTCATTTTATAGGAATTTTCTGTATCATCAGTACCTAAAATAGTAATGTGGAAATCAAAGCCTTATTTCTGAGACACTGTGTTACTAGTGATGTTCAAGTTAGATCCCATCTTTTAATAAATGCCCCTGTAAGTTGAAGAAAATATTATAGTCTCTAAATTCCAATAATTTGGATTCTTATTTTAGATTTTATTTTTATTACATAAATTATTTTTTCAGAGCATTTTTTTTAATACATGTTTGATGTGTATATGATGTTTACACTCTTTATGTGTAACTCATTATGTCCTTAACTCATTTTAATTCTTTTTTTAATCTCCTTTCTCTCCCTTCCTCTTCCCTCCATCTCTTGAAGGAGAAGGATCTCTTTACTTCTCCTATTTGTCTTTTATTTTGCTCTTATTTATGTACTTTGGGTTTTTCATATAAGAGAAACCATGTAATGGTTTTTTATATATACATTATTTAATTAGCTTTGAAACTATCATTGTGCTAAGGACTCAAAGTCAAGTGCTTATGTATTGAGGGAGGTTTAGAAAAACTGGGGTAGGGATGTGTCTCAGGACCTGCCTAAGCAAACAGGCATGCACAGGGGAAAGTAAGTGGCAGAACGAGAATGGTGAAGTGATCACAGTGGTATGGAGGCAGGTGTATCTGAAGTCTCCAGGACTTGGTTCCAGGACAGAGTTCAGCCTGGATAGTAGATTGGGATGCTATTTAGGGACATCTTATGTTTGGGTGTCAAGCATGTGAATGTCCTTCAATGATCAGAGAATCTCCTATCTCACATGATTTAAGGGATCTCCTTGTAAGTGTTCACAGTGCTAGATATTTGTTCTTGTACTTTTCTTGAAGCAGTGCACCTAAATAGTACCAAATGGTGTGCTTACCCTAGACATAGAAACGGAAACTCTTATGGGGTACTTTTTCTGAATATAAATTGGGAAATGCAGCAAGGAAAATAACTATTACCCAAAATATTCTTACCCATAGATAATTATGCCTGACAGTTGGTGATATTTCTTTCCAGACTTTTCCTTTGTATTTATATACATGACCAAGATCATATTTCATATGAATACTTGGTCCCCTGTTGGAAGACTCAACCAATCACAGATAGATAATTTTTTTAAAAAATCCTGTGTCTATACAGAACATACCCAGAAATATTCAGAAATACTAGGTTTAGGCCCAAAATGTTCCATGACCACTTCCACCAACCCTTCCTGGGGTTGGTTCACCCTGGCCCCTATAAGAGTTTCTGTTTCAATGTATAGAGTAAGCACACCTGTTTGTTAGTGTCTAGGTAGACTGCTTCATGAAAAGTGCATGAACAAATGTCTTTTTTTCTTGTTTTCCAAACAATACAATATAACAATTACTTACAAAGGGTTTACATCCTATTAAATCTTATAAATAATCTAGAGATGATTGAAAGTAAATAAGGGGTGCATATAGGTGATATGTGGGTATCACAGCATTTTCTGCAGTGCTTTAATGGGCTGGAGCATCTTCAGAGTGTGGGTGGTCCTGGACCTGCCCTTCCAAGGACAGTGAGAGATGAATGTAACCGTATAACTTGAATATTTTACCAAATCTTATTATAAGATTTTCCTTGGCAAAAGCTCCCCATTTCTGTAGTGTCTTGATCGTACTCTAGGAGTGGCCCGGTTCTGCAGGATGTGCTAAGCCACTCAGGACTCTCACCACATTTCTGTAGATGAGGGGCTTGCTCAGTGCAGAGGGAGCACAGTGTGTATGTAGCTTGCTGAGGAAAACCAGCTGCTCTTGGGGGCCTTGGCCTGATATTGGGCTACTTTAACATGATGTCTTAGGCTGGGTGATTTGCAGAGAGGAGAAATACATAGCTGAGAGTTCTAGAGGCTGAGAAGTCTGAGCTGTAGGCACTGGCAGATTGGGTGTCTGATGGAGGGCCTCTTCCTCACTGACAGTAAGGAGCTCGGCAGAGCCCTCACGACTTGTACCTCTTGAAAGCTGTTCCTCTTGATGCTATGACACTGGCTACTGGTTACCAGGTGTGAAGTTTGGAGACACCATCATTCTAATGACAGCAGTTGTACATATGGGATATGGTGATGCTTATGTCCTGAGTCACATATTCTTGAAAAGAAGCAGATCTTATTTTTAAATATAGTCTCTAATTAATTACAGTTAAAAGTAATATGACTGTTTTCTTAAAAGCTCCTTTCCTTTTTATTTGCCCTTACTTCAAAACATAGTTTTTACTTAGTCTGAAGTAATGATTGGCCAAGTGATCCCTCAATTTATTTTTATTATTTATTCATTTTTGAGATAGTTCCTTGCTATATAGTTCACACTGGCTTGAAATCTCTATGTAACTTAAGTTGACCTTGAACTCACAGCAACCCTTCTGCCTCAGCTTCCAGGGTGCTGGGATTACAAGCATGCGCCATAGTGCCTGGCTCTTCTTTTTTATTTCTTAAAGTTGTAGTTAAGTGCTCGCTTTGTCAGCACATATATGAAATGGGAGTTAAAACACAGAGAACAAGAAATTTACCTAAGGTCTTTTTTTTTTTTTTTTTTTTTTTTTTGCTTTTTGGAGACAGGGTCTCGCTTTGTAGTTCAGGCTGGCCCTGAGCTCACTATGGTGCCCAGGCAAGCCGCTGTGAACTCAGCAATCCTCCCATCTCTGCCTCCCTAGTGCTGGGATTACAGGTGTGAGCCACCACGCCCAGTATTATATGTGGTTACCGGGGATTGAACTCAGGTCCTTGCGTTTGCAAGGCAGGCGCCGGAACCACTGAGCTAACCCTCCGGCCCCTAAGGTCTTTTTTTTTAAAGTGTATTATTATTATTTTTAGAAATTCTTTATTGGTACAATTTATATACATCTCACAATCACACATAACATTGGAGAATTTGTACTAATGTACAACACAAGTTAATTTTCATTTTTACCCATATCCCTACCCACCCACACCTCCCCACCCCACTATATACATGCTCTTTTATTTTCTTTCAGAATCATATGTATTCCTTCCCCTCATTACATTCCCACACCAAATTTCCTTTGGAAACTTCCCATTCTACAAAAACTGTCATACTTTCTAGATCTTAACAGTTTTTTGTGTGTGTATGGTTCAGTAGTGTTGATAATATTCACATGTTGTACACACCCATTTCTAGAATTCCTCTAGTTTCACAACTGAAATTTTATACCTATGAGCAATAATTGCTTATTCTGCTTCCCATCTGGTACCACCACCAGCATCAGCATCTCTCTATGAATCTGACTATGCTAGTACTTTATTATAAGTAAAATCAGATGTATTTTTTTCTTATTATATTCATGTTTTTAAGGTTCAGCTGTGTCACAATATGTAACAGAACTTCATTCACTTAAAGGCTGTGTAATACTCCATTGTCTCTATAGATCACCTTTTAATTTTTGAGATAGGATCTGATTTTGTAGTTCAAGTTCTTGTTGAACTCCCTTTGTAGCTCAGGCTGGCCTGGAACTCATAGCAATTCTCCTGCCTCAGCTTCCAAAGTGCAAGGATTACACCACCATGCATAACAATACCACATTTTGCTTATTCATTCATCTGTCAATGAACATTTGAGTTGCTTACACCTGTTGATTATTGTGAATTTATTTTTCACCTCAAAAATGGGATATGTTTGTCCATTTCAGGGCAAGAAGTTGCCTTATCACCTTGGGGATGATGCAGAGGAAGGGGAAGTTTCTGATGAAGACAGTGCAGATGAAATTGAAGATGAGTGCAAGTTCAAGCTGCATTATGTGAGTTACAGGCTCGATCATGTATTTTCTCTTCTGTTCACTGTAGTAAAATTGGAGTTCCAAATTCGTGCTGTATTGAAATCTTCACAAATGCTGCTGCCGTACAGAGAGTATTTTTTTAAAGAGTATTTTTAAAAGTTATTTTATTTACTGGCACATAGCCACTCAGTTTATTGAGTAAATCAGTCGTGGGTTCTTGTGCCTTAGAATCGGAAGGAATGCTAGTGATGAGCTCATCTGACCCCTCTTCAGAGACAAATCCCTTCCTATTGCAGCTTGCTTGAAAATCAAGTTGTGCTTGGAAATGTCACTGTCTTTGATGAAGTAACCTGGTCTTAGCACTGCTTGCCCCGCTTGAGGCTAGCAGCCTCTGGAGTGGCTGACCCAGCTGCACTGGCTCCTGCTTCTCCAGTGCACCCATGCCTCCCTAAGAAGATATACCTTGTGCACCAGGCATGGTAGCACATGCTTGTAATCCCAGCACTTGACAGACTGAGGCAGGAGGATTGCTGTGAGTTTAAAGCCAGTTTACACTACATAGAGAGTTCAAAGTCAGCCTGAACTGTAGAGTGAGACCCTGTCTAAATTAAACTAAAAAAATAAAAAGAAGGAAAGAAGAAAAGAAAGAAAAGGAAAAGGAAGAAAGAAAAGAAAAAGAAAGAAAGAAAAGAAAAGGAGGCACAAACTGGTTAGTTACTCTTGTGGGTAACCCTTTCTTAGATCACAGCACTGCCATTGCATGAAAGCACCATTTATCTATGTGATCTTGGAAGTACAAACCTGGGAGGGACATACGGCTTGAAGGGATGCACTTCCCTCTCACTGCGGAGCTCCTCTTGATTGCCAGAGTCACAGGACAGCCGTACTGCTGTGGGCTTGGTTACAGGCTGGCAGTTCATTTCTATGCAAAGATGGCATTCCATCAGAAATCAGGAGTGCAGTCTATATTCTGAAGAAATGATAAATTTTGTACAAATTCTCCTATTTTATTTCCCTGTATTCAATACACTATTAATCTGCTCTCTTCTAAATTATTCTGTGAACCCTTGCTTATAGTGAGTGTCAAATGGAGCTGACACTGTTTTCCAAGCAGACCAGAGTTTAATTACAGCTGATCTTAGTAAATACTTCTTAATTTTTCTGTAAGATGAAGTGGAGAAGATTCAGCTTAAAATGAAAAGTGAAAGTTGTTATCTGTGTTAAGCTTTCACCTTTTAATAATTTATATTGGCTTAATTAAATACTCCTAACCAACAAGATGATGGTTACATAAAAATCTAAACAGATTTACATAACAAAATATCATTAATATTTTAGTTTCTTAGTTGCTATCCTAGATATTTGCCATTTTTGTGATGAGTTACTTGAAATTATGGCTAAATTAACATTTTTTTAGCCTTAGTTCATAAGTCACATTTTCCTTGATTCTCACTATTTTGCACTTTGTTTCTCAGATTTCCTGGCTGCCAGCCTCAGAATAGTCTATCACTTGGAAGCAGGAGACAGAGGCTTTCCTAGGTTACACATTTAAGGACTGCTGTTTTTAGTCAAATGGAATGGTAGAAATTTAGCTACTATCATGATGTGGTCAATTATTTTTATTTTTTATCTTTTTTTGAGACAGGGTCTTGCTTTGTAGTTCAGGCTGGCCCTGAGCTCACTATGTAGCCTAAGTAAGCTTCGAACTCAGCAATCCTCTTGTCTCTGCCTCCTGAGTGCTGGGATTACAGGTGTGAGCCACCACGCCCGGCAATGTGGTCAATTATTGTTCAGAATGTAAACCAAGTTATTTTAGTTCCTAAATCTACTCCTTGTATCATTTTTCTTCTAATGTCTCATATCTTCTAACTTTTTAGGTAAATATTTATAATTATGAAATTCCACTGAAAGCTAGTTATGAGATTGAATCAATAATTCCACCAGGGAGATGTCTTGCTGAGCTCCTATCATGTTCAGTCTTTTGACTGATTTCTAGTAGTTATTTTATAAAGATAGATGTTATCTTTCACTTAACCTAAGTGGTAGCAGAGAGCACCTTATGTGTAAGGGTTATAGAAGTCTTTTGGTTGTATTTCAGGAGAGAAGAATACATAAAGACATTATTTTAGTGAAGATATACTTTTAACTCAAACTTTTCAAACCATTTTCTCTTTTGAGAAAAGTCAATGCTGTGTTTAGAAAGCCAAAATATTTTCTTACAATCAGTCAATTTATATCCCATTGTCAATATGAAGCTCAAATGTCTTACCTGGGTGATGAAATTAAATAAGCTTGATCCTCTTTCTGTGAAATAAGGTTTATTGTGTACTGTTTATGTGAATCCATAATTATCTCACAGGAAGCTCTTCAGTTTTCAATGAACTCAGTAGGTTAAATTTATGTTATATCTGAATTATTGTAATAAATAAAGATTTTAAATTATCATTCAGAGACCCTGGAAAACTAACTCTTGTGAGGTTATATAAGATCTTTGTGCATTTAATAATTTTTTCCTGAGCATCTGCTATGGCAGATGTGCCCATCAGCACTGTAAGGTGTTGAGGGATATATCAAAATAGACAAAAGCCTTGCCTTCATTAGGCTTATGCATAGTATGTAAATAGCAGTTGATGGGAGAAGAAAGACAAGAAAGAAGGAAAATACTGTGAGTAAAACATATTAGATAGAGATAAGTATGGAAGGGGAAAAACACATGTCTGTGTGTGTGTGTGAGTGTGTGTGTGTGTGTGTGTGTGTGTATAGAGTCTATTGAAATTTTCGGTGGCATGTCTAGGAAGGACTGCACAGAGACGGAGTGTATAGGCAAAGATCTGAAAGTAATGAAGAGTTAGCTACGCTAATTCCTGGGGAGGAAGGGTACAGGTAAGAGAAACTTCAAGGCGAGGTCAGAAGCAGAAGCAGGATTTGTGGCTCCCTTTACCTTACTCTTGTGTGAGCAAGCAGGAGGCGGGATTCCTCCTAATTCCCAAGTAAGCTATTCAAACCACATTTTAAGTTTTTGCTTAAATGCCTTTTATTGTTGAATTAATTGGATCCTTTAAACTTCTGCCTTATATTATTTTGTGGCCTCAGCCACAGAGAAAATCCGGCCTGTGATGTGTGAGCCGCAGGTAAAGTCAGAGTGTTTAGTGACTCAGAGTTGTAAAGTACAAAGACATAGAGGCTAATTTCCCTCTAACCACAGTACTCTGACCTAACAACAGTTTGGAGTCGGGGCAGCCAGCTCACTGTTACTCATCTTCCTAGCCTCCTCTCCTGTCAGTCGCCTCATAGACTCTCCACCCCCACATTTTAACTTTACTGACTTTTCCTCCCTCAGCTGAATAAGTTTCTTTTTTATTCTTGTACTCTGAATCGGTGATTAGCCAGCCTTTCAGACACAAATTTCAGCCCTCTGCCTTGCATGAAGCTTATGCCATAAGAACCAAGACTTCCGATGAAGCTAAATGAGCTCTAGTACACAAACATGCAGCAACTTTTTGTCTCACATTAATACTCTTGTCTAAAAGAGTCAGTTCAGTCTCACTGTACATTTTTATTGTTTTTTTTTCTCCATTCCTTAGCTAAAAGTTCATTTTCTTCCTAAAGTTATTCATTTTGTGCTTTGAGTTATTTAAAGAAAGATTATGAATTTTGCTAATCAGAAATTTAATCAACACTTGTAGAAGGGATGAGTTATCTCTTGATACTGTGAGGTCTTCTTACTGAAAATGTCCTTTCTGAGACCAAATGCCACATGCTGGACCTCACTGTGTCCTGGCAACCAGGATTAGGGAATAGAAAAGATAACCTGGAAGATGGCAGTTCTTTTCTAGAACATGATATGTCTGGTCCTTGAATAGAGGAGTGTGTTTTAAGGGAACCAAAAGAGTAGGCAGGAGGCAGGAGAGGAAGGAGAAAATTCAGACTCTGATAGCTGAGAAGCAGCCATTCATCAGCCCATGACCTTGAAGAATGGGCTTGGAGAGATACAGAGCACCTCAAAAGGCAGCTGATACATTATTTCTCCTATTGTGAAACTCCACCCTATGAGGGGCATTTTGGGGTGTTAAAATATTCTAGCTTTCTTTTTTGTTGTGTTTTTAATTTAATTTTGTTGGTACACTTTTCTTGGTACATTTTTAATACACATAATGATCACATTCACCATAGGGAATTTGTACTTGTACATAATATATCTTGATTGTTCTTTTCCCCTCATTCCCCTCCCCTTCCCTCAACTCTTTTCCCCCTCCTTTAAAAAAATGTATTTATAATTTTTCTCTTTTTTTTTGAGTCAATGTCTCAGTACTTATGCAGTTCTAGCTGCTTTTGAACTTTGTAGCTCAGGTTGGCCTCAAAGGCTCAGTGATCTTCCTGGTTCAGCCTTCCAAGTGCTGGGACTACAGGTGTGAGCCACCACACCTGGTTTATTTTGCTTCTAAAGCAGAGATCTTCAACTCTGTTGCTGTGCATTAGAGTGAAGAAGAGTTTCAGAAATCCAAGACACTTTGACATGGTTGGTTTGGGATGTGGCCCAGGAACTTTGCATACTCCTCTGGTGATTCCAGGACATACTGTGAGGCCATTGCTATTGGGGGCAGCCTTCTACTTTTAAAGGGGGGTCTAGTTTTTTTAATTTGAGACAAAAGAAGAATATCGCATGGCTAATTTATTTGTAGGAGAGAGATTCCCAGATCAAATTTACCCTTCAGAAAAGGAATTTTGATTACTTCCCTGGTAGAAACTGGTCCTGCCATATAAATGTCACTTTCTCCTTCCCCCAGCTGCAATATCCTTCCTCTCCCACTGGCCTGGACCACAAAAGAGGGAGACACAAAATACAGCTCTCAGCTGTGCTTCCTGCCACAGCTGCACCGTGGGCTGATGGGGCACAAGGCCAAGTGCCATCTCAGGTTTCTTTCAGCAGTGCTATTGGATTCCGGGACTGCATGATAATACAGTAATGAAACCTCAGCCACACAAATATTTGCTCTCCAGGGCTACAAGTTTTCTTATGGTGGAAATCACAGAGAAGATCAGTAGGCAGATACGATGTCTTCTGCGACCCCCAGTGTTTAAAGAGTGTGAAGGCAATAGTGACAACATTTTATTAAACATCCTGTATTCCACCATCACCAGGTTTATCATTTTAGCCTTGGCCATTGGTAGAGAAAGTATCTGGAATCAAGACAATGATTCATTTCCAAACTGTGTCTGACTCATGTGGATGCTCGTGCAGAGCTCCGTGAGACAGCAGGCTCACCACACACCCTTGCATGCTTCTCTTTGTCCCCTCAATGCATATGATCCCCAATAGGATCTGGTCATTTGATCAATCTCACAGAGGGTAACAGACCCAGAGCTCTTTTCTTGGGCCTGATTCTGCCCTCAAGGAAAAACTTCTAACTGCTTTCCATAGAGGGATTTTGAAATCATTCCTAGGAATAATGTTTCTGTTTAAAATATGAGCCTGCTCAGAATCAATTCAGCTCAAGAGTCCATCTTGTTCTCTAACAGAGGAGTGACTCAGCCCTTGCACCTCCCACCATTACCTCCCACCATACTGGGTTAGCCAGTATCACCTTACCGGGCATTGGGTGGTTCGGATGGAACAGCATCATGGGACAGTGCCTCTTGAGAAAGCACTGTACAGTCTCAGCTGCATTTTCAAAGCAGGCATACCTTGCTTTATTGTGCTGTGATTTATTGTCCTTCACAGACACTGTGTTTTTAACACATCGAAGGTCTGTGGCAAGCCTGCTTTCAGCAAGTCTATCAGCCTCGTTTTTCCAACAACATGTGCTCATTTCATGCCTCTGGGTCATGTTTTTATAACTCTTGCAAAACTTCAAGCTTTTTCTACTGCTGTATCTGCAGTGGGACTGGCGAACAGGGACCTTTGGCATTACAATTCTAATTATTTGGGGGCATCACAAACTTCTCTCATGTAAGACTGTGAACTGAATGGATTAATGTGCATTTATAACTATTCTACCACTTGGCAGTTACCAGTTCTCTTCCTCTCCCTGTTTTTTTTTTTAACTTTGCATTTTATTGGAACATCATTTTATACATACATTATATCACATTTAACATTGGGAATTTGTACCAGTGCATGACACATCTTTTTTTTTTTTTTTTTAAGGTTTTGTTATTTATTTTTTTAGTTTTTTGAGACAGGGTCTTGCTTTGTAGTTCACGTTGGCCCTGAGCTCACTATGTAGCCCAGGCTGTCCTGAACTCACAACAGTCCTCCTGCCTCTGCCCTCTAAGTGCTGGAATTATAGGCGTGAGCAACCACACTAAGTATTGTGGTACATGGTACTGGGGGTTGAACTCAGAACCTTGTGCTTGTCAGGCAGATGCCAGAACCACTGAGCTACATCCCTGGTCCTACATGCTACATCTTGATTCTCATTTTTTTCCCTTTCCTCTGCACTCCCTACATCTCCCACCCCAGAAATGATGTTCTTTAAGACATGACAAATGGTTAGGTCTTCTAGTGATGTGTGCATAGTTGTAGTTTACAAGGTAGAAAGTGAAAGTTCTACTCCAGATGATTGCTCAGCTGCAATATAGCCTTAAAGAAAGAAAAGTAACCATGTCCCTGTGGGCTTTTAAAAAAAAAACACAATGGAATACTACTATGCCATAAAGAAGGATAAGCTTGAGACATTTCTAGGCAAATAGATACACCTTGAGACCATACTCATAAGTAAAATAAACTGAAAACACATGTTCAAATACTGAGTTATTTCTTATTTTTTTGAGACAGGGTCTCGCTTTGTAGTTCAGGCTAGCCCTGAGCTCACTATGTAGCTTAGGCAAGCCTTGAACTCAGCAATCTTCCTGCCTCTGCCTCCTGAGTGCTGGGATTACAGGCTTGAGCCACCAAGTCTGGCATCTGTGGTATGAGGTACTGATTGCCAGTGGGTGTACCACGCCCAGTATTATTGCATGTGGTTACCAGAGATTGAACCAGGGACCTTGTGCATGCAAGGCAGGCACTGGAACCACTGAGCCAAATCTTTGGCCCTACTGAGTTACTTTTTAGTGTGAGAAACAAAGTGTAAGTAAGTACAGGATATATATAGTAGATATTGGGAAATAGGAAGAAAATGTTCAGATGGAAAGGGGAACTAAGAAGGGAGAAGAGGGGAAGGGTAGAAAGATAAGAAAGTTAAAGAGAAATGAAGGGAAAAATGGAAACAAAGCTTTTATAAATAAGGAGTGAAAGAAGGGTTGGAGAGAAGGGAAAGGACAGAAAAGAAAGAAGCAAAACATTATGTACTAGTACAATTCCCTATGACAAATGTTGTCATTATATGTATTAAAAATAACCAATAAAAACTTAAAAAGAAGACACTGTGTAGGAGACATATAGCTGAAAGGGAGAGTCAGTGTCTGGCTACAAATGATAGTGCCTGACCCATTTGTCAGAAGTAACTTGTTAGACCTAATGCAGTTGATGACTTCACATTGAAGCCAAGGCTCAGTTATCATTCTCAAAGTCCTAGGGCTCTTGTGAATTATACAACTGTATATGTCTTCTGCAATGGTGTAGAAACAACAGCAAACCCTGGATAACTGCATATTTGTTTGTGTCATGGTTTGCTGAATATTTTAAACACATTGTTCAAACCTATTGCCCAGAAAATGTATTCCTTTAAGGTTATAAGTGCTTGTTGACAATGCTCCTGGTCTCCCAAGAGTTCAGATAAAGATGCATGGTTAGGTTAATGTTGTTTAGGTGCCTCCCAACACAGTGTCTGTCCTGTAGCTAATGAGGCAAGGAATACTTTGAGTTTCAGGTCTTACTAAGAAATATATTTCATAAGGCTATAGGTACCGTACGTAGTGACTCTTAGAAGGGAGCCACGCAAAATAAATTGAAAACCTTTTGGAAAGAATTTACCATTCTAGATGCCATTAAGAACATTTTATGATTCATGGGAAAAGATAAAAAAGGAGCACTACCAGTAGTTTGGAAGAAGTTGATTCCAACCTCATGGATGACTTGGAGTGGTTCAGGACTCCAGTGCAGGAGATAATTTATTCCAGTGGGGAAATAAGAAAAGTAGTACTAGAAGTGAAATATAATTGCTATAATCTCATGGTAAAACTGAAATAGCTGAGCAATTGTTTCTATAGAAGAGAAAAGGAAGTGAGTCCTTGAGAAGGAAACTATTTCTGGTGAAGATGGTGTGACCATTATTGAAGAGACAACAAAGAATTTGGAATGTTGTACAAACATAGTAGGTACAACAGCAGTGGAGTTTGAAAGGACTGACAGCAATTTTGTTGATAAACTTAGCATAGCTGTAACATAACATATTACAGAGAAATTTTAGAAAATTCAGTCAGTTTATATGGTAAATGGTATTGTAGCATTATTTTAAGACATTCTTATGACAACTCTGACAGTTAACAACCACCATCCTGATCATTCAGCTGCTATCAACACTGAGGTGAGACCCTCCACCAGCAAAATGTCCCAACCCTCTGAACACTCACATAATCCTTAGCTTTTTTAAAAGTAACTTATTTTTAATTAGTATATATACATTTTTATTTTAGATACTTCTTAGTAGACTATAGTATAACCTAAATAACAATAGTAATAGACTACAGCCTAAACATAACTTTTATATATACAGAAAAAACTCAAGAATTTGTACAACTTGATATATATAGCAGCATTGGCTTTACTGGGGACTGGGTCAGGATTGGCAATATCTATAAGGTTTATTCATTTTATCTGTGTATCTTTTCCTCATACTCTCTTGGTTACTAGTTCTTATTAATAATATTTGTTTTCTTCTTGCTTTTGTCACATTGAAATATTCTTTCCACCTGTCGGATGATCAGCTCTTACTCACTGTAGAAGGATAATTTGTGGCCACCAAAAAAATCAGGACTAAATCTAACCTCTGGCACATGTGAATGTAACCTTGTCTAGAGAAAGGACTTTTGTTGATTAATTAAGGGTCCTAAAATAAATTCATCCTGGAATAATCTAGTGGCTCCTAAATGCAGTGACAAGTGCTCACTATCCCAGAGCTAAGATAGAAATGTTCAGTGAGATTAATGCTGTTTATATGCCTGGAAAAAGACATAGACAGGAGACACAGATAGGAAGAGAAGTCATAGAGAGAAGGGCATGCAGGCAGGAGAAGACCATGTGTAGACAGAGGCAGAGATTGGAGTCATGCTGTTGCAAGCCAAAGGTTGCTTGGCACCACTCTTAGCTGGAACACTCAGGGACAGTGCTCCCCTGGAGGCTTCAGAGACAGTAGAGTTTCATGCTGACACCTGACTTCTTACTTCATGCCTGGGGGCTGTCAGAAAGTAGATGTCTGCTGTTTTCTAGCTACCAAAATAGGGGGAATTTGTTATAGCATTCATAGGAAATTAATCCTCTTGTCTTCAGGGACTTGCTTCAAATGTCATCTCTCCTAGGAATCTCTCTCTTGAATCCTCAAGGTGGGTGAAGTGGTGTTCCTCTGTGTGCCCATGACACCCATCACACCTGTCTGTCAATGTATTGGTGGTTTTATGGTGATCCGCTGATGTCCCATGGCTAAATCTCTGGGCCACTGGTGCATTGTTCCTATTAAAGCTTCATACCTACTACAGATCTGAAGTTCAGAATATATTTATGTAAAATGAGTTTCACCCCCAAACTCTCTTTTTTATTAAATCCCAAGTATTCGGCCTGAAGTGCTCAGTGCCCATGCAGGATCTGTGTGTCTGGCTTTTCATCTATAGACACCCTCCCCCTTTTAGCCTGTGGTGCCTGTAGCTATTATATTGAAAGCACCATTCAGACACATGTGTACTCAGAGATTCTCAGGGGTCCAAGTTCTACTGGTCCCCAAAGTCCTTTCTCCTTCTCTAAGATCTGCTCCAGGAAAACTCAGGTGGGCCTGGTGTTTATAGAGCACTGCTTTGCTCATGTAAATCCTTTGCTAGAACTGTGGAGAATAGGCAGGACATCCTTTTCATCAGGGTCAGTATTTGTTACCCAGACAATTCCTTTTTTTGCACCCTTTTCAGTTATTCAGGCAGGAATCCATACTCCCCAGAATTATATGACTGTAGCCTATGACTTTGTAGGTGCCTGTGCAGAGCTGGGTTGGGTATTTGCTAGCATAATGGCACATTTGCTTCTGATATCAAGCTACACCTCTTTTCTATTGTTGTGTCTCCTTTGGGGCTTCAAAGTGTCCAGTGAAGTAGAGTAACTCATTAACTGGATATGCTAAAATATGCATATTAGTATCATTTCAATAACCTATCTGATGTAGGTTTTTCCTCTTGTGGCATTCATATGACTTTGTTCTTATAAGACTCTGTGAATTTTAATGTATCATTGGGAAGCTACTCACTCATTCTGAAGGTTTAAAATATAAGGGCCTCTCAATGCTACATTTTCAAGTGGACAAAATAGCCTTAAACTTTTGGTGTTGACTGCATTGGCCTTTTGCAAGAGGTTGGAGAGTTTATGGAAAAGCTGGATGTAGGGAGAGGTAGAAGCAGTTGGGAAAAAAGAAGTGTAGAGAGCATAGACCCACTAGTTCTGCCAGGATGAGGTGGCCAACACAATGCTAAACGAGACTTCCAGGAAATGAGGTCCCATGATTCTCTAAATATTCTATGAGTCATCTGGATATGGGTATAATTTTTTATCCAAAACTCTTGAAATTAGTTGTGATCTTAAAATAATTATAATGACAAATGATAGTACAAATCCATACTGTGTTTTTTAATTGTAGAGTTGGAGCTATAACAGAAATTTTATGTCAAAATAATCTTCATCCCTGGAAATTTCCTTAGCATCCCTTTCTCCTCAATAAAGGAAGTAATTTTTGCTCAAATTTACCTATGTACATTTATGAAATATAAATCTCCAAAAATTTTCCCTGGACTTCTCTCTATTGAAAGCATGAAGTAGTACAGTGGATGGGTAGAATCTTGCCCCTATTACTAGCTTTATAACCTTGAGCAACTTACTCATTTCTCTACATATCAGATTCTATAGCACTGAAATGAAAAGATGATAAGACTTTACAAGGTTCTTGATAATAGAATGCAATTACATGAAGACCAGCTGGCAGATGGTGAGGTCTTACTAAATAATAATCACTACAGGATTCATTGGGGAAGGAACAAAATGGTATAATGAGTATGGGGACATGGTCAAAGGGAATGTTCTACTAGATTGTGTGTTTCATAAGGGAATCATTTGCACTATTTCTTTGCAGAATAATGGGACCACTGAGCACCAGGTAGAATCTTTCATAAGGAAAAAACTGGAGTCATTGTTAAAAGAGTCTCAGATTCGAGACAAAGAAGATCCCGACAGTTTCACAGTAAGGGCACTCCTGAAGGCCACGCATGAAGGATTAAATGCACACCTGAAACAGGTACAGTTAATTTCTTCCTGTGCTCATTCTTCCACAAGAAATGAAAAGTTTCTCATATTTTGTAATTGTCATTTGTGAAAGTGCTTCTCCAACTTCTGTATTTCTCTCATTATGTTGCTGTTTAAACTAAAATATCCTTCCAAAATGATGCTACAAACAGAAGTAAGTAGGTGGGAAATAAAATGACATGAAAATTGCTTCACTGGGACTCAGGACAAAGCCCATTGTCCTTGGGCCCAGGTGAGAGGAAATGCTCTAGCCTAGAATATGCTTCACCTGTTCTCCTGTCCTCCATGCCCTATCAATTTCAGCCCCAAATATGTCTCCTTTGTGCCTATTTCTGTTTTCCATAGTTGTATCCTAATCTACACAAACTTCAACTCTTTCCCCTGTTTAAACTTTTCTTGGAAATCAGAAAGATTTTTTTAAAAAATGTAAATCTCATTGTCACTCCACTGTTTAAAATTCTCTAGTGGCTTCCAAATCCTTATGGGGTAAGTTGCAAACTCCTTAACCACACTTTCAAGGGCCTGTAAAATAGTATCCTTACCCCTCTCTCTTCATTCTTCTCCTCAGCCTCTGGGTCCTACAACCTCCCCATTGTCATACCAGATATGGTTATCTCTGTATGCCATGATCTTCCTCATGTTCCATCCCTCTGCCTGGAATGCCCCATTCCTGTGTCTTCTTTAGCTAAATCCATTAGTCTTTTAAATCCCAGCTTCTTGAAAGAGTCCTGGCTTGATCTTTGAGCTTGGTTGGCTGTCCCCTTTACATTGTCCATGATAATCAGATGTGTCTTTTCTGAGAGTTTTATCTATATACTTGTAATTATTCACTCTGTTTTTCCTTCTACTCTGTAGATTTCTGAAATAAGAATGCATCAATCGTTATAACTCTTACTTTCCTGGTTAAATGTAGTATCTTGACTTTTTTTTTTTTTTGGATGAGATTTTAACTACACTTCCCAATACAAATGTCACGAATGGTCAAGGAACAGGGATAGTGGATTAGTAAATGTTATCACTGTAGAATATTACAAGCATTTATTCTGGACCACAGGAGATCTTTGTGGTTAGTGGCTTGGCTAATAGCAGCCTTCCCTGCTGCTACTGTCTGTCTTCCAGAGACCAAGACTCTTGGCAGAAACATTGTATAGGGTTCCCAACTGTACCTGATATTTTGTCATCATTTGTTGCCTTCTGGACCTTACAAAATTAAAGTATTCAACCATTAAACTGTTCCTCAGAACTACTTAGTTTCCAAACATAGAAAGGCTAATTTAAGTTGCTTAGCTAATGAAGAAAGATGTTGGGTTAGGCAGATTTATCTGAAGAGTGGCATTTAGAATGGTCTTAGTTGGCCAGGGATTTAGCTCAGTGGTTCCTGTGTCTGCCTGGCAAGCACAGGGTCCCAAGTTCAATCCCCAGTACCACATGCCACAGTGCTGGGTGTGGCAGCTCACACCTGTAATCCCAGTACTTGGGGAGGCAGAGGCAGGAGGATTGTTGTGAGTTTGAGACTAGCCTGAGCTACATAGTGAGTTCAGGGCCTGCCTGAACTACAAAGTGAAACTGTCTCAAGAATGGGCTTAATATGGAGGCTCAGCATAATGCCAGAAACTTTTTTTTTCTGTTTTGCCTACTCTGTTTTTAGTAGTATCCCAAATCTTGTTCCCCTTTCCTTGACAGTTGCTGAGTGATTGCCAATAGTCCCATGAACTGCACGTTTATTGGCTCATGTGCAGAGAGGGACAATGTATTTGTCCCAAGCTAATAAAGCAGAATTTGTCCTTAGCTTTGATTGGAAACCTAGCTCATAAATCCCCCACTGAGGTAACCACCATGACCTTGGGTAACTTTCTGAAATAAGTTTCACATGTGTATAGAATAATACTGGCTTGGTGATGCCAAGGGAAATTTACCCTTGGAGCTAGTGGGAGGGTTCCTTTTGTAATGCATCTCAGAAGAGCAGATTGATGATTGAGGAAACAATGCAAAGGTTAGTTATACTCTTATGGCACTACCTGTAATTTTGCATTTTCTTAAATTTTCAATATAATTTTGAATTTTCTTAAAATTTCAATAAAAAGTAGAAGCATGGGGCCCTCTTCCTAGGAAATGAAGATGTCATGCAGATGTCTATAAAGTCACATTCAGTTAGGCTGGTGTGGCTTCTGGTGCTTATCCTTAGTGAATTTCATTGGTTGGCCTGGACCAGTCATTTCCCTACATGCTTTTGGAGAAGTCTTTGTCCTGTGTTAGATCATTCCTATTGGGAAGGCAGCCACAATAGAAGAAACAAATTCAGTTCATCTCTTTTTCGGTATTCATTGAAGATATCCAAATACTAATTTTACCATGAGGTAGAATGCAACCTCAAATTTCAGAGATGTAGGAAAGCAAAATCTATATACTTTCGATCTTTTTTGTTTTCCCTTTAATCTGGGTTATAAAAAGAATGTAATGTTATTAGTATAAAAAGAATGTGATGTTATTAGTATAAATGGAGCCTGTGATTTTAATAAAATGGCTGATAGAGTACTGAGGTTTTGAACGCTACTGTTAAAAATAGTCTGGGTTTGCCGAGCATGGTGGCTCACACCTGTAATCCCAGCACTCAGGAGGCAGAGACAGGAGGATTGCTGAGTTCGAAGCTTGCCTAGGCTACATAGTAAGCTCAGGGCCAGCCTGAATTACAAAGTGAGACCCTGTCTCAAAAAAAAAAAAATAGTTTGGGTTTGTGGGCCAGTAAGGTAAGTTACTCTTGAGACAAGTCCCTCTGTGCCACATCCCATGTGTGCACTTGAATCTCAAACTGAGAAAGGCTGAGTGTGACTCAGGGTGGGATCATTCTAGCCCTTCCTTGTCTGGATTAGGATTCAGCCACGCAGGCTTGAGTTCTACTTGCACTGTATTTTTCCTGGAGAACCCTGAAGAATAACAATGAAGTCTTCCTTCAGGCTGGAGGCACAGATGTAAATGCAAGAAAGAGATCTTAAGAGTCCTTGAGCCGGCTTGCTTTTTTTTTTTCTTTAATGTGTGGACTGCTGCTGGGTAACTGTAATGAGCCCCTAACTCAGCTCTTCCAGCTCCCTGCTGCGTGGGCCCACAGCTCGCCCCACCGCCTGCCACTGATGCCACTACTGTACCAGAGCAACAGGTCAGAAGCGTGCATCTCTTCTTGTATCCTCTTGTTTCAACCGTTCGAAGGCTTCTCCTCATTAAAGGCTGAAGTTCAGATTCCGAGCTGTCACTTGTAGAAGCCTCTCTCCTGCTTCCTCCACCTTTAAATCCGTGTGTATTTGCAGCTGTGACTCGCCAGTGGGCCATGTGTGAGCGTGAACTGACGCAGCACCATTTCTCTCATTCCCATGGAGTCACCATGATCCTTCTACTGGGTTTGTGCATTTGCTGTTCCCTTGGCCACAATGCACCCCTCCTCAGTTCACACAGATGGCAGCTCATCATCTGTCGGCTCCAACTTTTGCATCATTTCCCCTTAGAAGTCCTTCGTAGCTCTCAAGCTCAGCCATCTCGCGGTGCCCTGAGCTTTCTTCTTCAGCTTTTATTGTTTTGCGGACTGAGATTTAATCACCATTAGATCAGAAGCCCTGCGATAGGAGAGCCCTGCACTCTCTTGTTTGCTGTACATGTGGCTCAAGTTCCCAGGGCAGAGTGGTAGCCATGAAGTCAGTGGCAGACGTAATGCTGACAGTCAGGGAGAAGTCTCAGTGGGAGAAGGATCTTTGGAGTTATCTGTTTCCAACATAAAGATGGGTCACCCGGTGGAAGAAGTCGGGAGAAGCGGAAACAATAAAGGAGACAGACACAGACAGAATCTCTGTTTTTATTACCAAATAATTTGTAGCTTTGGGCATTTTAATCAAACTTCACTACATTTTAGTTTTTAGGTTCTGTGAAATTGAGATGTTGATGATTCTTATCTCCAGAGATTAGTTGTATAAATTGAATGAGAAATATATGTAATACACTTAACAGTATCCTTGGGTATAGCTAGTGCCTACTGAGTGGAGGGACTGTGTTTCAGTTTGCAAAGACAGTCCTGCTTTATACCTGTTGTCCTGTTATGTAAAATTGACCTATTTTACATCTAAAAGTGTCCCATTTTGCCAAATAAATGTGATAGCTGTGCTCACTTTGGCAGGAAATATACTAAAATTGGAATGATACAGAGAAGATTAGCATAAATGTGGTATTCCTTCTATGACTGGAAGAACTGTTAGAGCTAGAAAGGCACTCACATGCTAATTGTTTAGTTTCTTCTCTATTTCACAGATAAGAAAATGGAAGCTGAAAGAGAGGGTTTGCCAAAGGAGATGTAGCTAGTTGGAGGAAGAACTGGGTCTCCTAACTTGGAGAAAAGTGTTCATTTTATGGCCTCATGTACTTATTTTCTTAATTACACAGATTTTGAAGTAAATGATCAGCATTAGTTTGTCTTCAAAGGCAATGAACATATATAAACCAAGAAATACTTAGATAACATCACCCTGTTCCATCATTGTTTCCTGTATTATCCTTTCCCCAAACAATTTTCAGACTCTTCTTACCTTCTTTCCCAGAGTTGAATCTTTGATCAATATCTGTGGATGTAGTAGATGCCCTTCCCTGATTTTGTTAAATTACATTTATTGCATTCATGTTATTATCTCTGTTTCTCCTCTGTTTAGCTGGAATTCTGCATGAAATTCTGAATGATTAGGGTCTGCTGGTCTCCCTACATATCATGTCATGAACAATAAACCAGCTGATAGATTTCTAAAGATAGCAGTTAGGGGAGCAGCCTTTTTAACACTAAGAAAGTTTAGGTTCAAGCAAGGGGAAGTGACTCATTATCTTTAAATTGGAAAATTACCTCGTGATGAAAATATCAGAGAACATAATGCTCCTATTTTTTAGTGATCATCAATAAGGATATTATACCAATGTATAGATAGGCTTTGCTGTGGCTTACTTACACAAATAACAGCTGCCTTTTTACCTCATATACATGCTTGGGTTTTACTTATTTCTAATATTTGATAATCTTAGATGGCAAATATTCAACATGATCATTTTATTCAACAGAATTGGCTCTTTATGACTTATGGTTATTTCCCTCTATTAAACCTCTTCTTAACCTAAAATGATTTATCCTCCTTAGTGTATTCAAAAGGACACATCCTACACTGTGGACAGGCAGGTAAACAGGCACTGTGAGGGCTCCCAGAGCAGGGCACTGCACAGAGCCTGTGGCCCCCTAAGAAATGGTAGACAGTGGGTATATCCTGGCTGGCCCAGGCATCCATCCAGTAGACCCAAAAGGGTGGCAGGGCAAAGGAAGGAAGGGTCTCTCTGCCATCTCACCAGAACTAAGGAAAATCAAGATAAGAAAAATAGTTATATTTTTGCCTTTATTTATTCAGAATCCAGATGTGAAGGAAAGTGGAAAGAAATCACATGGACGATCACTCATGACTAACTTTGGAAAACACAAGGTATGAATTAAGAGTGAATTGTGTAGTTGATAATCTGTTAATTTAAGGATTCTGAAGGGTAACGGAGAATATATGGTGACCTTGAAATAGCTGAAGATTTCTTTTTTTTTTTTTTTGAGACCGGGTCTCACTTTGTAGTTTAGGCTGGCCCTGAGCTCACTGTAGCCCAGGCTAGCCTTGAACTCTCTTCCCTCTGCTTCCCGAGCTCTGGGATTATGGGCATGAACCATCATGCCCAGCATTGTGGTACATGGTTACTGGGGATTGAGCTCAGGACCTTGTGCTTGCAAGGCAGATGCCAGAACCACTGAACTAAATCCCTGGCCCTAGCTGAAGATTTCTTGAGCAGAAACTCAGAAAGGAAAAGATTGAAATTTAAACCATTTTTAAACATAAAAAGTACTATTTATCCAAAGTATCCAAAAGCAAGTCATATGCTGGGGAATAATATTATTAAATACACTATCCCAGAAAGGATTTCTGTGTTGAATATGTAAATGGTTTCTCCAAATTCATAAAAAGACCAGTAGTGTAATTTTTTTCTTTTTGAGACAGGGTCTCGCTTTGTAGTTCAGGCTGGCCCTGAGCTCACTATGTAGCCCAGGCAGGCCTCAAACTCAGCAATCCTCCTGCCTCTGCTTCCCGAGTGCTGGGATTACAGGCGTGAGCCACCACGCCCGGCACTGTGGTATGTGGTATTGATTGCTGGTAGGCATGAGTCACCACGCTCAGCATTGTATATGGTTACTGGGGATTGAACTCAGGGACTTATGCTTGCGAAGCAGGCGCCGGAACCACTGAGCTAAATTTCTGGCCCTAGTAGTGTAATTTATAAAAAATGGACAAAAGACTTCAGTGGGCACTTCATAAAAGGAGACGTCCAAGTGGCTAAGGAAAAGAGGCTTGCCCCTCTCAGCCTTCTGGGAGATGCACATTTCAGTGGTGTTATACACACCCACCACAACAGTTAGTGAGATGTTGAACAGTTTGAAGTCTCATCTGCTCATCGGTGAGTGGGTTATGTAAAAAGACAGAGACAACAACATTTATAGCAACATTATTTGTAATAATACTAGTAGAAAATACTCCAAATGTCCATCAACAATCAAACTAATAAAATTGTGGTATATTCACATAAGAGAATATTTAACAGCCGTGAAAAGGGAAAAAAATACAACTGTGTATAATTAATTATATGATGACTCTTACAATGTTGACCAAAAGAAATCAGAACCAAGGAAGTATATATAGTTTGATTCCATTTATATGAAATTTGAAACCAATCCCTACAAACCCACAACAAAAACTCTGTAGAACAGATGTTATGTTGAGGGGAGAAAGTAATAATGGAATGGGAAAATCAGAGCGTTTCTAGGGAACAAACTATATTCTGTCTCCTCATTTGACTATATAGGTGTCCAACTATTTTCAATAAAAAGGTAAAAATTTTATAAGAAAGGAGTTATTGGATGATGGATAATAATTTATATTATTGGTAAAGTTTGTGTGATACCATTTCTTCTATTGTAAATAATATTGTGTCTGGAATTTCCTGCTGATAAGGGTGATAACTTATTAATAGGCTGGGGAAATTAGTCATGACAACCAATAATTGAAAACAAACAAAATATTTACCCCAAGGATGCTTAAGTAAGCCATGATTCATCTACATAATGGGCAACCATCAAAAGATAATCTGTGTCAAGATCACAACACACAAAACATTAAAAAAAAGTGAGATGAGGTGAATTTTATGTTACAATAACCGCAATATGATCTATCAGAACTGTATGTACAGAAATGACATCATAATTTCTCCAAATGGTACCTGTCATTAGCAGTTCATTTTTTATATTTTATGGTAAGAAGTAATCTTTAAAATGCAGAGTTATGGGTTGGGTATGTAGCTCAGTGGTTAGAGGGACTACCTAGCATGCATAGAGACCTAGGTTCAATCCCTACCACTATAAAAAGACAGATTTATTATTGTGATACCTCAAATTACTAGATACAGATTGGGTATTTATATTTGAAATGCTTGGAGCCAGAAAAGTTTCAGATTTTTCTAAACTTTGGGATATTTGCATATACATAATGGGATGATACCCAAGTTGAAACATGATATTCCATTGTACATTATATACATAACCTTAAGGTAATTTGTTGCCATCTTTTTTAGTGTGAGTTTTAGCTATGACTTGTTCACATAGGGTCAGGTGTGGAATTTTGTAGTATTATGTTGGGGCTTCAAAATCAGTTTCTGGGTATGAAATCAAATTTTGCTATAAGTATTTTAGTATATGTGCTGCCGAAGTGAGCACATTGCTATAAGTATTTTAATAAAAGTGTGGCCGTAAACATCTTTGTTATTTAATGATGAAGCAAGCACAGTATTTGTTCAATTTTTCCTTTCCATGTTATTGCACGTGTGTGTGTGTTCTCTGTATGCTGTGGATAAACCTAATACGATGAGTTTATTCTGTTCATTGTGATATTTCCTGCAGAAAACTACAAAGTCACAGTCTAAATCCTACAGTATTGATGATGAGGAAGACATACAGCAGAATTCCAGCAAGGAAGGTGGCCAGCTGTACAGGTAAAGAGGGTCTCCGGGCTTCTCACTCAGATTCCCTGGACCTCCTTGTCCCTGGCTGTATCAGTTGTACAGGGTACAAGGTAAGGTCTGCAAGTAAACCTTGGAGATTAACTAGCTATGAAACAGTACATGTAGGAATTTGGCACTGTGCCTAGCACATAATGAGACAATTAATACATGCTAGTTGTAGCTGCTGCCAAGGAAAACTGATCATCAGAGAAGAGAGGGGGCCACATGAATGTAGAGCGAGCTGATGGAGGGGACTAAAAGAAGGGTGGGTGCTAAGCACTCATGGGGGTCAGGGAATTGAATCCAGTCGGATTTCAGATTTTTGTCCCTCCACTTACTAACTTAAATGTAGGACTAGTGATGCTCCTTTTTTCTATATATTTTGTCCGGTCGTTATAAGAATTAAAGGAAGTGCGCTAGAGACTTAGCTCAGTGGTTCTGGTGCCTGCCTCGCAAGCGCAAGGTCCTGAGTTCAATCCCGGTGACCACAGAGAATGCTGGGCATGGGGACTCACGCCCACCAGCAATCAATACCACATACCACAGTGCTGGGCGTGGTGGTTCACCCCTGTAATCCCAGCATTTGGGAGGCAGAGGCAGGAGGATTGCTGAGTTCGAGGCTTGCCTGGGCTACATGGTGAGCCCAGAGCCAGCCTGAACTACAAAGCTAGACCCTGTCTCAAAAAAAAGAATTAAAGGAAGTAAAGTAATTAGCATAATAAGCTCAAAAGCAGTGCTCAAAACATATTGTTTTTTATTGGTCACCAGTATTTTGCAAAAATGAGAAGGGGATGGGGGGGAAGGGGAAGGAACAGAAAAAGAATTAAAATGTGATATGTCCAGATACAACTCCCCACCATGAATGTAATTATGTGTTACAAACTTGGACAAATATAAATAAAAAATAAGTAAACACAGCAAATGACCACATTTTCAGAGCCTAAATTATGACACATGATTGATATAGGATTTTCTGGCAGCTCGTATTATAAATCTTATAATAAGATGTAAATTACATTACAGATAGACACCCATATGTCTTTATTGAAAGATGGATTGAAATGAAATTTGAAGAATAGGCATCTTGTAGGAATTAAACTTCAGTGTTCAATTAGACTTTTTATTTGAACTCTGACCGGATATTTATACATAAAGTAGAAACTAATAAATAAAAGCAGAGTAGATAGATGTGCTTTTACCTTTCATTACAGTAAAGGATAAAGGAGAAATATAATCATCTTCCAGAAGATCACCACTGTAAATGTTCTTAAGTAGAATATGAGGACGGTCTAACTCTGAAACATAGCCAGAGAAGGAATAGTACAGAAAACTGCACTGATTTTGACATATTCAAATGAGACACCTCTGCATGGATCTGTCTGCTTTTGAGTTGATTATAGATTTTCCCATAGCAGCTGTGAGAGCCTGAACATCTATGATGGTATCCTTTGGGACTTCACTAACTTAGTCCACTCCCACGATGATCACTGAAATGAGCTGACTTCATGCAGAATTTTTCTGAACTGTGGAATGACTTAGAATTTTACTTATAATTTCTAAGCATGTATTCATACTGGTTTGTAATTGTTAGCCGTGACAAAACTGGATTCTCACCAATGGTTATAGAACTTTTTACTTACATGATAAAGGATGAATATGCATTATTTTCTCCCATTTATGTTTGCTTAATATTATGTTAGAGAATTGAACCCAGGGCCTTTGCACTGAGCTATATTCCCAGCCCTTTCTTATTTTTATTTTTTTAATTGAATTCTTTATTGTTACATTTTATATACAGCTCACAATCACACACAACATTGGGGAATTTGTACCAGTATATGATACAAGTTAATTCTCATATTTTTATTTTTGAGACAAAATTTTGCTATGTTGCCCAGGCTGGGTTTGGACTTGCAGTTGTCCTGCCTCAGACTCCAAGAGTTCTGGGACTATAGGCATGTACCATCATGTTTGTTTTTTAACCAAATGTTGTACATGTCTGTATTCATGCCTATGGGACATTTTGTCCATAGTTCTTTTATGGATGTATATAAGTGTTATTATGGTGGGGATTTTTCCAAATTTTTTTCTCTTTTATTTCCAGTAGGTACTCATGTTTTCATTGTGTAAATAAAATATTACCATTATCTAATTCCAGAACACTTTTATCATCTGTAGCAGAAAACTAGTGCCCATTAGCACTCACATGCTGTCCTCTTCTCCCTCATCACTGGCAATATTTCTTTCACTTTGACAGTATTTTTTCACTTATTATAAGGCCCTCAAAATCCATCCATGTGGTTGCATTTATCAGCACTTTATTTCCTTTTATTGCCAAATAATCCAGATTAAGGATATATTGCATTCTATATATCAGTTCATCAGTTGAAGGACACTTAAGTTGTTTAACTTTTGGTCTATTAAGAATGCTGCTGTGAACATTCTTGTGTAAGCTTTTATGTGGACATATCTTTTTATTTCTCTTGAGTATATTGAAATGGAATTTCTGGGAAACAAGGTAACTCAACTTTTTATAGAAACTACAAAATTATTTTTCAGAGCAAGAGTGCCTTCCTTCCTTCCTTCCTTCCTTCCTCCCTCCCTCCCTCTCTTCCTCCCTTATACTGGGGATTGAACTTGGGCCCTTTGCTTCCAAGGTAGGTGCGGTACCACTTGAGCTAAATCCCCCACCCTGGAGTACTTTCCCCACAGTTCCAGTTTCACCTTATCCTTTATAACACTGGTGATCATCTGCTTTTTTCCTTGTGGCCATCTAAGGTTAGCATGAAATCTCACTGGAGTTTGGATTTATATTCGCCTAAGGACTAATAATAAGGAGCAATTTTTCTTGTGTGCATTGGTCTTTGTGTTGGTATATTGAAAAGTATTGAAGTTTTAAAAAAAATTAGATGTTTCCTCAGAGGAGGAATGTGTGTATGTGAGAGAAAGTGATAGTCTGTGGACGACTTTAATGTAATAAGGAATAGTGGTAAAATTTTCTAATATTGTAGAGAAGAAATTGTAGGAGTGGTTTGTAGAAGAGAAAGAACATAGAAGATAGAAAGAAATATAAATAATAATCTTTGTTTTAAGAAAGATGGGGAACACAGAAAAGTATAAGGAAGAAAAAGAGAAATACTTGTCTAGGTTTAGGTCTAGTGCATCCATGCTTGACTCTCTAAGCCTCGTGCAGTCATAGGTGGGGTTTTGTTTGGAGGTGGCTGGAACTGGCCTATGTGACACTAGACTTGATTCATAGTGCAGTACTAGGCTCAAGGGCACTAGAATTAAGGGTGTGAGTGCTACCCACCCTAAATAGCCTGGATAAGATAAAAGGGTAGGAAGACACTGTTAAGGGCCCTTGTAGTTTTTGCTATCTTCTGCCTTCCTGAACTGTTGCTCTTCTGCCATGTCATTTTGCCTTGCACCAGTTGATTATGACCTGAAAATTCTATCAGCTGTGAGCTAAATAAACCTTTAGCTCTGGGTATTGGCTATTTTTTTTTCTCAGCAAGCAGAGAAAAATAATAGACACTTGTAGTCACGCCTTAATGGATAATCCTTTGGAAGTTTTTTTTTTTTTTTTTGGTGGTACTGGTAATCAAACTCAGGCTCTTGTGCTTCCATGTGCTTCCAAGGTAGGTGCAGTACCACTTGAGCTAATTCCCCGGCCCTCTTTGGAAATTTTGATGTATTTCCTTTGGGTATATAATCCTTATGACCCATAATGCAGTGTTTCTATTTGTTTTTAGTGTGGGTTCTGCTCTCTGAAGTGTCTCCCTAGTTGGGTAACATTGGGAGCCAAGCCCTTCACAAGGGAACTCAGACATGTGGGAGGGTGTGCTGTGCCTCCTGGTGGAGCAATGAGTAGGATGACATGCTGGACAGAGGACTGAACTAGGAATCATGCTTGGTTCTAGCCTGACTCCATTAAAACCTAGAGCAGATCATTTATTAGTTCTCTTAAGTACAGAGGGTGGAGCACCCAAAAGCTCTTTTGCTAAAGTCTGCTGAATCTTGGGTGTGTACTTTGTAGGTTGGGCCGCCGCAGGAAAACTATGAAGCTCTGCCGAGAGCTGTCTGACTTGGTTGTGTACACAAACTCGGTGGCCGCCCAGGACATCGTGGATGATGGTAAGAATTGAGTTTCCTCCTGTTCTGAGTAAACATTCTGGACCTGTCTTTGTCAATTGTTCACTAATATTTTAATCTGATTATCGCTGCACATTTCTGACACTATGTGGAATCCATCTGAGTGTCAGGAAAGTGATTGTTGGTACAAATCTCAGCTGTCATGGAGGGCTCTCTTGATCATGGGAGTTGCATGATTACCTGAAGGTCTCAGACATATGTCCTTCAAAAATACAAGTATTAGAGCAGTGTCTTCCCCTAGTGCCTGAACGTGGAGATCTGGCTTAATGACCAGTCACAGATGGCCTTTCCAAGTGTGAGCGACCAGAAGAAAGAATAAATTAATTGGCTAAAACCTCACCCTGGAAAGCCTCATATTTTCTCATTGGAAGGTTGTACTGTGATTTAATGTAGTTAAATCCATAGATTACAGTTTTAACAAAAAGAGCAGAAATTTCAGTACAATGATTCATTATTTTTCGATGATCAATTGCTGTCCTGAGCTGAGAAATTCTAGTCACAGCTATTCTTATCCTCGGTTTTCCTGCTCCTTGCTCTTTTTCCCTTTGCCTTCTATTTCGTTTAGTTTCAGAATACTTATTGAAAAATCCTACCATTGTGTGGTGCTTCCACCTTATTTTAATTTTAGAAGAGGTGAAATTAAACAGAATCTCCCAGTTTCTCAGCATGCCTTAGCAACAGGGGGCAACACTGTGGTACATCGTGTGTCTTCATAAACATTCAGGACTCTGCTTAGATCTGTCTCTGCCACAGCCCTGACATGAATCTTTTCCTAATTGCAGACAGATTTCTTTTCTTCCTCTTGGTCTTAAGTTCTTCTTCCAATAGTGATAATTATACAAAAATTTCAATTAATTTTGCCTGTGAAAATAGGAGAAACCTTAAAATCCTCAGCTTTTATATTTTTATAATTATTCCCCACCTCTCAAAAATAAACTTAGCGAGTGGCTGAGTGAAGTTAAAGGTAGAGTTTATGTAAAGAATGAAAAATTTCCAGTATATACTATTACAAGGTAGAAAGAAATCTATTATCTTAAGATAATACCTTAAAATAATCTTTTGGGATTTTGATATTCCCCCCTTGGGAATATAATCTTGATTACTGTTTAACTGTTAACCTTCATCTGTAATGAATACATAGCTTATCCTTTAGCAAAACATCTTAACTCTATTAATATGCTAAGTCATGAGTGTTTCATAGGTAATGTAATTTTAACAATACCGTGGTATGCGTATTTATGTGGACAGCAAAATTTGTATTGCTATAGAGCTACTCTATCCAAAAGATGATTTGTTGAAAAGACTATATTATATCCTATTATGTTCAAAGTAATCTTTATTAAAATATGGATATAAGTTCAGTGTTAGTTTTTTGAGATGTATAAACTGTTAATAAATTATATCCGTAAAATATTTATAATATATATTTTAATATGTACTAGAGAAATTATCAGGTTAAAAACTATAACATCACTTTTTTTTTTGCTTTGTATTTATGACTGTTTCAAGTATCAGTTCAGGACTAGCACTGAGTCATTTGGCCAACTTTTTTTCGGTGGGGGCGACACTTGTGATAAACCACAAACCCTCACACTGAGTACATCTCTACCCCGTTTTTGTTTGAGATAGGATCTTGCTAAGTCATTAAATTGCCCAGGTAGGGCTTGAAGTTGTGGTCCTTCTCCCTTAACCTATCAGAGTGCTGGGATAACAGGGTCGCACCACCATTCCTAGCTTTGGCCGTCTGAGGGGGATAACCCTAAGGACAGGAGGTACCCTGAGAGACTGACTACAAATGCTTATGAACATGGCAGTATAAATACGACTCAGGGCCAGCTGTTTTAGCAAGACTATAGTTCAACATATTGGTCTTGAGGACCATATACCTAAGCCATATATTTACCAATGGTTGTCTATATTTTTGGTAAAGATATTCTGTTTGATCCATACAGCTAGAAAACAATTGTTGTACTCATTCTCTTCATGCTAACCAGATAGACATGAATTAGTGGGATGACTGAATTCAGGGGAGAATATGGAAGCCAGAAATGGGCAAGTACCTTAGCAAATACACAGTTGATTTCAACTCAACCTGGCAAAAAATTCTAAGAATGGACTCTTGTGTTTCTTTCTTGGTCAGAAGTTATCTGTACCTGGTTTGTTAAAGTGAATTAAATTTCATATTAAACTGCCTTGGTATATATTTTAAGTTTTATTAAATGAAAAATTTATTTCTACAAACTGTAGTCAAACATGATGCGTAAAACAGAGGTACCCTATTTTTGTAAAAAGTACCAAGTATCTGAATTTTAACAAGTTACAAATGGACAACACTTGTTGTTCAAATAATACCAGTTGGGCTGTCTCTACTTCAGGCTTGTTTTCTGAATGTCAGTTTGTTTTCTGGCCCTGACAACCTGCCCACGTGATAAGGTGGGGACACACTGTTCTGATTCTGGGGGTGGTCTGATTTACAAATTGTTTCTTGTTCTGATAAACTGTGTTCAATTTAATATGTGTAAAGTGTTCATTTGACAGGTTGTATGTACCCTTCCATTGCGCCTTTTGCTGTTAGTATATAGTCATACAGTCTCTTGTGAGAGGTTTTCTTTGCTGTTTTGCTATAGTTCTCACTTTCCCCTTTTCTTTATTGCATGTTGCCAGGAACCACAGGAAATGTGTTATCCTTTAGTGAAACAAGAGCACATCAGGTGGTTCAGCAGAAATCAGAACAATTCATGATTTATAACCAAAGGCAGCTCACAAGGATTTATCCCTCCGCCTACCGCATAGATTCCAGTAACTTCAACCCTCTGCCCTACTGGAACGCTGGTTGCCAGCTCGGTGTGTAACCCTCTGAAAACAGTGGTTCTCTGTGTGTTCCTACTGCCTTGTCATCCTGCCTAATTCTCTCAAACTTTCAACTTGGACAGTGGCGCTGAACTACCAGTCTGAAGGGAGAATGATGCAGTTAAATCGAGCCAAGTTCAAAACAAATGGCAACTGTGGCTATGTCCTCAAGCCCCAGCAAATGTGCAAAGGTATGTGTTTCATAGTTTTCTCTTTGAATGGGATGAACCCCGACAAAAGATATCGTAGTGGTATCCCAGTGTTTTTCAGCTTAATTTTAAAATGCATTTTACTTTTATTATTGACACATAGTAGTTGTATATATTTATGGGGTGTAGTATTCCTTACAGGTATACAAGGTATAATGATCAGATTGGGGTAAACTATCACCTGAGTCATATAATTTTGTTTGGGTGTGTTTGGAGCATTCAAAATCCTCTCTACTAGCTATTTGAAACATTCACTTAATTGTAAACTATGATCACGCCACTGGGCTACATAAAACAGTAGAAGTCATCCCTCTTCCACAATTCTACATTTGTATCTACTAACCAACCTGTGTCTGCCCTCCCCTCCCCCAGACTGTGGTAACCCCTCTTTCATTCTCTGCTTCATTGAGACCAATTCTTTTGGCTTCCTCATATGAAAACATGTTGTATTTGTTTTTCTGTGCCTTATTTCGCTTAATGTCTTCTGCAATATTTCTGCCTATGTTGCTGTAAATAATGAAATTCCTTGCTTTTTATGACTGAATAATACTTCACTGTAAATATTTGCTACATTTTTTTTATTCATTAATCATTTGATGAACACTTCAGTTGTATCTATTTCTCATTTATTATGAATAGGTCTGTGATAAATATGTGAGTACAGGTCTTTTTGGCACACTGACTTCTATTACTTTGTGCCTAGTCAGTCGTTCTACTTCTAGTCTTTTGAAAAACCTCTGTCTGTAGGATAATATTTTTTAAAGAAAGCTTAAGGCTGGAGTGGTGTAGCTCAGTAGAGTATTTGCCTAGGATGCAAGAGGCCTGAGTTTCATCCTGAGTACTACAAAACAAGAGCAACAGAAAAAGCAGATAAGGATTTTAAAGGTAAATAAGAACGCTGTAACAACTGCCTCGAGGTAGGACCAGTACGGTGTTTAGACTATATTTTATGAGGCTGCACATATCAAGAGTGACATGGATAACAGACCATCAGTACTCTGGTATGTTAATTGTTGGTCACTGTTTCTCAGTTAGACTGCTTTCAATGGTCTTTGCCTCATCTTTCAGAGATTGTGGGCCTGAGGCCAGCTGGCAAAATTAAATTCTACCTGCAACAATCAATTTTATCAAGCTATTTTAGTTAATATAGCCCAATTATAAGACAATGTTAACCAAAAAGAAAGGGTAATATAGCATTAATAAAGCAACATTTTATTTTCATTCTGGCCACTAAAATTCTTTTTAAATTCCAAATTAGATTTATAACAATTAAATTACAAAATGTTGGGAAATGTCCTTGAGATTTGATACTTTGTACATTTTCTTGCTGTGCTATTTACTTAATTTTGAGTATAGGGCTGGGGATGTAGTTGTGTGGTATAGTACTTGTGTATCATACATGAGACCTGGATTCAATCCTTACTTCACAAAGCCCACAAAAACACGTAGATTAGAATTTCAGGCCTTTCTTTCTGTTTCTCATTCATTTTTTTCTATACCTGAGATAGCTTAGGTTAGAAATACAGTTGCATTTGATGCAAGTGCCTTCCTTCTTATACTATTGGCCTTCAAATACAATTTTTTCTTCATCCATGCTACAGTTACATTGCAACCACTTGGTTTAAATTGTCTCATTTCTTGGCCTTTGGAAATGCAGATTCTAGTTTAAACCACGGCTATGGGAATGGCAGCTGGTGTTGCCTTCTGACCAAAGCTACACTGATAGTTATGTGATAATTTCTTTGTTTTATGAAACATTATAACAATCAGCATTTGTTTTCCATTCTTAAATTTTGTATTTGTGTGTGTGTGTGTGTGTGTATTTTTCCCATGTTCCCAACCTCTGCTTCTCTTGGCCTAGGTACTTTCAACCCTTTCTCTGGTGATCCACTTCCTGCTAACCCCAAAAAGCAGCTCATCCTGAAAGTGATCAGTGGACAGCAACTCCCTAAGCCTCCAGACTCTATGTTTGGAGACCGAGGCGAGGTAAGCTATATATAATCAAGTGGCTAACTAGTTAATTCTGTGATTATTTTATTGTATTTACCTTTCATCTGAAATATCTTCAGAGGTGGGGGGGCTTTGCTGGGAAATCACACACAATTCCTGTTGGACAATAGCACACCACCTATTTTGGAGGCTTGAGTATATGATATTCAACTTACACTTCAAGGCTAACACTGGCAGTGATCAAACTGGAGTGCAAAGAGCCATTTCTTTATTGACACTGCCAAAGAGCACGTCTTAGCCTCCTGTCCGTGTCCCTCATCTGCAGGCTCATCCCCGCTGCATGTCGGCCACATGCACATTCCCGTCACCGCCCGCTGCACCTCTGGAGCGGGCTTCTGCGTGTCTGCCTGTCTGAGTGCAGCCTCCTCCTTTCCCGGGCATTTTTTCCTTTAATTCAGCTGTACCTGACCCTGGCCTGCTCTCTCCTCACCCGTCAGCCCTTCTTGTACTCGTGTCCTTCCTCTCAGGGCAGGCTGTCACTTTGGCTCCTTCACTCTCTCACCTTATAAAGTGTTATTTCTGGATGTTGGTGACTGAAACCACACAGCTCTGTAGTTGGTCCTACCATGAACTCTTCCTGTCATCTCTCAAAGGACTCAAGCACGGTAGCCCACTGCAGCTTTGTCTTAACAGCTCTCCCTCGTCCCATCCTCCACGAGGCCTCTTTCCAACCTCCCTTGTCTCAGCATCTTCAGCAGATGCACCATGTTCAGCTTCCTAGAGAATGCGTTCATCCAATGGGACCCTCTCTTCCATCTGGGTGTCACTAGCCTGGCCCAAGCCACCATCCTATCTTGTCAGTTCCGGTGCAGGAGCTTCCAGTGGACTGGCCACCCTGCTTCCCTCACTTGTCACTGCATTCTGCTCTCTCAACAGCAAGAACCATTAATTGGTGGCATCAGAAAGGTCATTCTTACTTCTTTTTTGTCTGCAGAAATGAAGAATTGAATTGTCAAAACTGAAATCATGGTCTTTAATCACCTCCAAAATTTAACATTAATGGTCCAGTTTTATCATAGAATTCTATTTAAAGGAAAAACTTCTAGTATAAAATCACTCATTGAAAATGAGTAAACTTTTGTTATTTAGTAAATAAAAAGTGTAACTAGTAATTTAATCATCTTAATGTTTTTCTGTCATTTCTGTCCCTTATTCCCTGAAGTGCTCTCTCAAATGTTCTGTATTACTCCTCACTCTCCAAGTCTCTAGAACCACGTTCTCACTGCCTGGTAGTCTCACTGCCAAGTTGTCACTTCTTTCTTAGAAGAGCTCTCTCTGGTGCTTTAGTTTTATTTCCTCATTGCTCATTACCCGAGACTTGTATCACAAAGGGGAATGTGCAAGTAACCCATGGAGCAGGACCTCATCTTAAGGAAGAGGAGATAGGGATGAGGGGAATGATAAACAGCAGTATATGGCTGGATGTGGTGGTGCACACCTGCAATCCCTGCTCTGTGGGGCTGAAGCACGAGGATCCCAAGGTGAAACCTAGACTGGGGACCTTAGTGACTTAACAAGACCCTGCACCGAATTTAAAAAGACCTGCATAGACAATTCAGTGCAAAGGCTCTGGGTTCAGTCCCCAGCATTGCAAAAAATAAGCAAAGAGAAACTTATATTTTGGAGATTTACTTCTAATAATTTTCCCTTTTCATCCTTTAAACTTACATGATAATACCAGTCAGTTTCAAAATCTGGATAGTTTTGTTCATTTTTATTTTGCTTTCAGTATCTGCTAATACTACACAAATTTTACTGAATTAATCCACAATTTCTGCACAAAATACGTGCCCAGTAACAATGAGAGGTTTCCCCAGGGACAAATTCTCAGAGAAGCTATCAAACACGTTTTGTGAATTAATTCAGTAAAATTTGTGTAGTATTAGCAGATACTGAAAGCAAAAATTTAATAGCCTTCCTTTTGTTTTTATCTCGCATACCTGCTTTGGAGACACCTAGAATCAGTCTTCTCTCTTAGTAAGCATTTGGTAAAATCAGTTACTATTAAACTGTGAACATTTCAGTCAATATTCTCAAAATAATGCCAGTACAAATACATGTCATTTGTAATAATACATTCTCTTTATTTATATAGATCATTGATCCTTTTGTTGAAGTTGAAATCATTGGATTGCCAGTGGATTGTTGCAAAGATCAAACTCGAGTGGTGGATGACAATGGTAAGGTAATAATCTTGGTTCACTCTTAGTAAAGAGGTTCTAAAATTAGAATTTGCACTGAAAAAGAAAAAAATGTACTTTTGTGTAGGGGAGCAATGGGTCCCTAAAGTCCATAACTTCTTTCTGAGCTTCTGTAAAGATCTTTTCAACACATAAAACTAAGTCTCCCAGATTGACATATGTATATTTTGGTAGCTTTATAACCTCAGCTTTCAAGACTCTTACTAATTTTTTTTTCCTGCTCAAAAGAATGAATGATATTTTAAAGAACATCAACATTTTGCCTAGGAAAACTTCTTATGGTATATCTCTATAGAGTCTTTAATCCTCCAACCTCTCATTTGTGAGGCTCACTCACAAATGGGTTAATTTCTCATTTTTTCTGCATATGTAAAACTTTAAAGGTATGCATGGCACACTCCACTGAGTTTACTTCTTGGATGTCCATGTGGAGATGGGCCACATTTACCTGAGTGTTATGTCTTTTTCTTGGTAATCTATAATAGTCTTTGTTTGTTCATTAATTTCAGAACAATCACATGCTTATTTTTCTCAATAATCATCAAAGCTTTGAGAAATTAGTGGTTTATAATGAGCCCTTCCAGGATTGGAGTTCAAGAGGCGGGCAGAACTTTTCAGTTACAATGTCCTTGAAGAAAGCAACTTTCCTATATTATATTTCCAAGCAGTGCTCAATAGATCGTTCTTTCTTTTCTTAGTCAGAAAGCAATTCAGATATCATTACTAAGTCAACAAAAATATAATCTCTTGTGCAAAAGGAAAATTTTCCACCTGGAATTAATTCATTAGCTTGAGACTTTATAGAGCCATATAGTTGGCATATCTGGAATTCAGACAGATAGTAAAACTTGTTTTCAATTTTTAGAAAAGGGGAAGAAAGAAATTTATGGAATGATTGAGTCTGTATCAATTTTTATTTTGTCTTAGATAATTTTGCCAATAAATAGATGCAACTTTGCCTTTTAGTATTTATCTTTATCTTTCTCTATTTCTGTAAATAAATACCTGAAACTCATTGCTATATAAAGAAAAGAAGTTTGTTTAGCTCACTGTTTTGGAGTTTGAATGTCCAAATAGTATGGCACTGATTTTGGCAAGAGGTTCTTAGGCTGCAGTACCTCCTGGCAGGTGGCATCACAAGAGAGCCTATTTAGTAGTGAAGATCTCATGGCAACACAGGAAGCCAGACAGAGCAAGTGGGGTCAGGCTGCTCTTTTATAACCCCTTAATGGGAACTAACTCAGGTCCTATGAGAACTCATTAGTGTTTTTCAGGACAACACCCTCAGTGACCTGATGGTTTCCCAAAAGACCCCACTTCTTAACATGACCATACTGGGGCTCAAGCTTCCCACTTACAGACTCATAGGGAACAAACCAGAGCAATATTTGAATTTCTTTATGTATTGTTTTATTCCCTTCTGCTAGTGGGGGGATATGATAATGTCCTAAGTTGTTGCTTCATGAGATACAACCAGGAATCAATAGCATACAGAATAATTTGTTCTGTCATTTAACTTTATGATCTTAGGCAGATTATTTTCTATGAACATAAATTTTTCTTAACTATGAAATGAGTTGTAAATATTGGTATTTCTACAATTCCAAACATAAGCCCGTGTTACTTGTATAATTTCAAAAGTTATGTTAAGTTTTAAAAAGTTAGTAATAAACCCTGCCCTGAGGACTGCAAAATAGGGTATGTACCACAGGGTTGAAACTCGGAAAACATCTTTGATAAAATTGGAGCTGATGGTTATTATAATAGCAGTGCCTTTGGAGTGTGAAAAGTGTAATTTTTGTGGGACTTACATTTTTTATTATTTTCACTAAACTATTCTTAGATCACTGTTGTAAGATTTATTTTATTTTATTTTTGTGTGGTGTTGGGGTGCAAACCCAGGGTCCTGCACCTTCTAGGCAATGTCCTACCACTGAGTTACATCCTTAAGCCTGTATAAGATAATTTTTGAACTTACTGAAGCATTGTGAATATTGAAAAGCTTCCACTACAATAAAACTGAGCATCAAAGATGAACAGAATTGATGTGATAATTTGCAGGCAATTTTCTTACCAATTATTTTCTAGCAATGGTATAAATTCTGTCTTTATTTCAGTAAGACATCCTAGAGTGCTTGGTCATCTGCATGAGTTTAATAACCATCACAAGAAATTTTCACTGTCTGCTTTGCAGACATTGCTGCCAACTCATTTCTAGCCAAGCTCTTTGCTTTTCTGACTTTTATTTTCCTATTTCTCTGAGGATTTAACCCTGTGTGGGAAGAAACCCTGACATTTACAGTACACATGCCGGAAATAGCTTTGGTTCGGTTCCTCGTGTGGGATCATGACCCCATTGGAAGAGACTTCGTTGGACAAAGGACTGTAACCTTTAGCAGCCTAGTGCCTGGTAGGTATGAACAGATCTTTTTCTGTCAAGATTGTCCATTCCTTTTTCTTAGGAAGATGTCAATATGACTTGTGCCTTATAAGTGGTATAGTATGTGTGTTATGGAAAGTACATGTCATTTGCTATTTATGCTGATTAATATGCTTTTTTGAAATGTAAAGAACTGGAGCCAAGGATTTAGCTCAGTGGTGCTGCATCTGCCTGGCAAGCACAAGGTCCTGAGTTTGATCCACAATACAAAAAAAAAAAAAAAAAAGTTAAAATGTAAAGAATTACAGTTAATTCACATGTATCCAAAGAGCCAAGTGGAAAGTCAACTAAAAGGAAATCACCTTATCTGTTTTTATTAGGCTACCGGCATGTCTATTTGGAAGGACTCACAGAAGCATCCATATTTGTCCACATAACAATTAATGAAATCTATGGAAAGGTAAGGAAGATTACAGGGCTTAAAGTCACACAGAGCCACAATAGAGTCCCTTAAAGTCACTGACTAATTATGTAAAAGAAAGCACATTTTAACTGGAAAACTTTGGGCTTGCCCAGCAAACCCAGCCCATTCTCCTGGTCCCCATCCACTTGTGCTCTTTCCACCATTTGCTCCTCCACCAGGGGCCTTTTTAGGCTTACCAGAATGGAAGAAACTATGACGCTCTTAGACAATCATTTATTTGACTAAGGTAATGAAGGTATAGTTAAATGTTGAGCTTTATTTTACTCCTCAAAAAACACCCACTTGGCTGTAGTGGGAAATATTGTATCTCAGATGTTTGATGAGTTGCCTGACTGCTGGGCTGTTTTCCCAGCTGATTCTAGGCAGGATGCAGGCATATGGCATGATTGTTAACTGTAAACCTAAAACTTGTGAATCAATTTAAAGCTATCCTTAGAACTTAGAACAGAGGAACCACAAAAATATATTCTAGTTCTCTGTTGCTGCTGCTCCTGCTGCTGCTGCTGCTGCTGCTGCTGGTGCTCCTTCATTCTAGAAATGACTTGCACTCAATCAATGGTCATCTGGTCCTACCAGTGATTGGAGACTTGGCTACTGGTATGAATTTGCAAGGCCAGATATGATTTGGACAAAAAAAAATACTAGAGGGCTGAGAAATGTACTGTGTTGGTCTTTCTCAGAAAGTCAGCATCGCCTGTAGCTCCTCCTGCAGAATGTTTCACATTCTTGGTGCCTTTGCTTCTTCACATGTGAATATGAGTGAGCATAGTACTTACCTCACTAATAAGTGGATTTATGTTATGCTTAGAAAGCTGTACGGCTTGTAGAAAATGCCCCAAAATGTGGGCTAATATTGGTATTACTATAATTACAATCTAATTGGGGATGAAGTTGGAAGACTATGTTTATCTTCACCTCAGTCAGAAGAGTTAAGAATCTTTATTTTTAAGAAATAAAGTTTTATGCCATGGTTTTCTATGTGTATTCCTCGGTTTCTGTACATGTTGCTTTTTAGAATCTTTCTGTAGTCCCAATTAGACACAAATGTAAAATTTTTCTTGAATTCTAGGAAACCCAAGTTAACTATAGGAATGTTTGAGGGAAGCAGTGAAATTCAGAATTGTGTTAAAATATGAAACAGTAAGTTGCATACACACATATGTTAGAGGCAAAGTGTTCTATAGGATTTTTGTCCTTTCTCCTAAACAGATGTCTAGTTTGCTGTTAAATTCTTTATAACTTTCAGGGTGTGTTTGTGTTAGAGGCATAGAATATAATGTGGTGGGAACAATGAATGAACATAAGAGTAGAAATTACTAAAATGGAGAGGAAGTATTTATAGAAATATATTCACTTTTGTTTACTAGTACCACCATTTGAATGAGGCCAAATCTTACTTTTTTCCCTTGCAGTGGAGCCCTTTAATCCTCAACCCAAGTTATACTATTTTGCACTTTCTAGGAGCCACAAAGGTAGTTTCTCAGCATGGTGCTTTGTTCTCGCTGCCATTTTTCTTTTGAACCAGTTATAACGCATGCTTTTTCGCATCGCTCCACTTTTTTTCTGCTTAGCACTTTGAAACACTCATCTTTTGCTTAAGGTGGTTGAAGTTTGTAAAAGTCTGTTAACTGTGGAGATCTTTGCTGTCACATCGTCACTCTGGGTAGGAAGTTTCTGGGAAAGGCTGGTCAACAAGGTGGCCTTATAGAAGAAGGTGGATAGGATGTGCATGCTGTGTAAATGTGCTGTGGGCTGTTCTCTTGTTTTGAATATAACTTCAGTGGCTGTAGAATTTCATTTTGTATTTAATTTCCATGGAACTGTTGTTTCAAAACTGACTGTTGATGTGATGGATGGGAATTAATCTGTGGTTTGTCCTTTTGTGTCTTTAGAACAGACAGCTCCAAGGCCTGAAGGGTCTGTTCAATAAGAATCCCAGGCATAGTTCTTCAGAAAATAATTCCCATTATGTTCGGAAACGATCGATTGGAGATAGGATTCTGCGTCGCACAGCCAGTGCTCCAGCCAAAGGCAGGAAGAAGAGCAAAATGGGCTTGCAAGAAATGGTAGAAATAAAGGATTCTGTGTCTGACGCCACAAGAGATCAAGATGGTATCCTGAGGAGGACCACGCGGAGTCTGCAAGTCCGCCCTGTCTCTATGCCCATTGATAAAAGTCTTCTTGGGGCTTTGTCACTGCCTCTATCTGAAACAGCAAAAGACAGTGAAGGAAAAGAAAACTCTCTGGGTAAGATGCTGTGAGTTTCTTTACACTGCATTTGGTTCCTCATTTCCAGTAGGAAATGGTTGATATTCTGCAGTCAAAATAAAATATACTAAAAAATAAATAATTTTTATGTAATCTTCTAGACTGGAAAATCACAAACTCTGGGGAGGGAAGGGGCAAAAAATCTATATCTTCCTCAACTAGAAGCTTGAGATGATATCAACATCTGATGTTGATGGTCAGGGACAGAGGGAGCTATTGGGATGATGGGCTGGAGCACATGGGTCTGACAGGCAGGACAGGAGGAGGTGAAAGCTGCAAAATATGAGAAGAAATATTGGTTTCCCAAGTGGTACCATATTTGCCAGTTGCTTTGAGTTTGAGCAGAATTTTATTGACTCTTCTCAGGTTGAACATGCTTGTCTTACTTTTCTCACCTTAAACAAATTTCTGTGGTTGGAAATGTTTATAAAGAAGAAAAATAAGGCTGGTAAAAGCAAGCTACTTCTTTCACTTTAACAGCCTTTGCCTCCTCAGAAGGTAGTTGAGGCAGTGGTTTCCTGTGGTCTGACTTTCTTGGTCTCTGGATGTTGTCAGGGAAGGAGGCATGTCTGTAGCTCCTGCCTTCTCATAAGCTGTGAAAGCACAAGGACCAGGTGGAGTCATCTTTTCCCCTAATTATATGTGTGGTACTTTTAGATCTGTCAAGACTCAATAAAGAGCAATGTCTGTTTTATAAGGAGTAAAAGAGCTCTTAACTTTTGTTAATAGGATGGGACTCCCCATCCTATTCTAGTTAACTAAAGGGCTGAAACTGTGGATTTTACATCACTAAAACAAATGTTTTAATAAAATAAGAATCACTTCAGATAAGTAGAAAGTGAAGTCTGATATCTTTTTTTTTCTTTTTCTTTGAGTCAGGGTCTCGCTTTTGTAGTTCAGGCTGGCCCTGAGCTCACTATGTAGCCCAGGCAAGCCTCGAACTCAGCAATCCTCCTGCCTCTGCCTCCCGAGTGCTGTGATTATAGGCGTGAGCCGCCATGCCTGGCACTGTGGTATGTGGTATTGATGGCTGGTGGGCGTGAGTCACCACGCCCAGCACTGTATGTGGTTACTGGGGTTCAAACTCAGGACCTTGCGCTTGTGAGGCAGGCGTTGGAACCACTGAGTTATATCTCCAGCCTGAAGTCTGATATCTTTAACAAAGTTATTCTTTTATCAGTATACTTTCAGTGACCTATATTCCCACAAATGCCATTTTGCTTGTGTTGATTTTTGTTGTAAGATATTCTAGGGAGAAAAACAAATTCTTTTTTTTCTAAATTGATTTTATTAGTATACTTTATGTATACATTATGATCACATTCAACATTGAAGGTTTATACCAGTACATGATACATCTTGATTATCATTTTTTCCCATTCCTCTGCCCTCTGAAAGCAAATTCTTGAATAGTTTATTGGAAGGAGAAAAGGAGAATTTAACAGTTTGATATTTGTGAACACCAGTATCAGAAATAAAATATATGATTGAAAATTTATTTTAAAAGTCCTTGTTTGGGGAAATAAAGCTATGTTTGATATCACTTGTTCATAATTAATTCCTAATATTATAATTAAGATGTTAAGGACTGGGGATTTAGCTCAGTGGCACTGTGCCTACCTTGGAAGACTGAGAGCCCAAGTTCTATCTGAAAAAAAAAAAAAGTTAATCTTAACATGTTAAAGTGAGTTAGAAAACATACTGAGGTGAGTTTTCTTTCCTACCTTTAGAGAGGTTTATGTATTGTCATATGTATTAGACATATAGTAAATATAGAACAATCAAAAATTGTGCCACAAAATTCTAGTTTTATTGTAGGGAAACATTAAGTGGAGTAAAAGCAGCACACGATTTTATACATTACAGTGTGCCTTTGCAAAAGCCATTGTGGCTATCTCTAAGCGGCAACATCGTAGACATTTGTTTTTCTTTTAATTTGGAGGCTTTAAACTTTTATGAGATTTCTTTTTCAGTTGGAAAGTAATAAGTGAAATTCATTTTTTTATATGACTCTGAAAGCATTATAAGACCATTAAAATAATCCTATCAAGAAGAACTGAATGCTTAATTTCATCTTAGCATTGCATCAACTATAAAGAGAAATCTCAAATTATTGTACATTGTGTGCTTTTTATAGATTTTAGCCTGTGCTTGACTTCATACTGCCACTTTCAGGGGAGGATGCAACAATATATAATATTTGTAATCGCCAGATGTGGTGGCTCACGCCTGTAATCCCAGCACTCGGGAGGTAGAGATAGGAGGATTGCTGAGTTCGAGGCTTGCCTGGGCTACATAGTGAGCTCAGGACCAGCCTGAACTACAAAGCGAGACCCTGTCTCAAAAAAAAAATTGTAATAAAAATATGATTAACAAACTATTAGATATTAAGAGTGACATAGAACTAATAAACAATTATTTGTCTTTACATTTTGAAGTCAACAGATATTTATATTTCACTGCATTTATTGCCCCTTTCAATTGTTTTAGAAATTAACTGGTTAAATTAAACCCTTTGCCAACATGTTTTGAAAAATGATACTGTGATTTTTAAAATTAATAAATGTATAACTTTGAAAGCTTATAGTATCTTGCTTACAGGTACCACAATACTTTGTTTAACAGAGCTGTCTTGTTCTGTTTTTATTGCCATGCTTCTGTGTAGTACAAATCTGACTAGGAAACAACTTAAGGTAATCTTCACTGTAAAAGTGCACTAACTCATTGACATTTTTTGACAATGAATATTACATCCTTAGTTGATGTAATAGACATTCAGAGGGAAGCTCCAGTGAAATTGCTATCAATATATTTCACCATTTATTCATCACACAGACACTTTGTTGCAAGCCAGTGCAATCCATAATTATATTCTGTCACAGTGTAACAGATCTACATACTCCATTTGTCTGTCTCAAGACAAACATGAGTGTTTCAGGTCCTGTATAAAGTGATATGTGTCACCTAAAATGTTGTTTATTTCATTCAGCAGAAGATCGAGATGGTAGAAGAAAAGTGAAGGCAAGTATAACAGACCCACATTTTCCAAATTTCAACAGAAAGTTCTCCTCCAGCACTCTGCTCCACAAAGATGCCCGCCGAGGTGGCTCCACTGTCTTCACTGCCGCAGCGTCAGTGGCAGGAGAGCAGTTCGGAGGACTATACCCCGCAGGGGGAAGAACCAAATTAAGAGCAACAGGTGACTGCCAGGAGAGCCACTGTCCCAGCGAACCCCTTTCCCCCAGGCAGCGCATGGCTCTTGGTCCTCCGGCTAATCTAACCCCAAATTTGCCTGGTGTGAAAACCAAGGAGAAGGGCAATATTGGGAGCCTTGTGGAAGGGAAGAGCATGCTGTCTGAAAACACCCTTTCTCAGAGCACACTGGAGATCCAGAAGCCGGAAGGTGACAAGGACACAGGCGGAGCCACAACTTCCTTTTCTCTGTCGGACGTCTCTGTGCTGTGCTCCGACACACCTGATTTACACTCCACCGCCATCGTCCCGGATGCTGACATTTCCCATCTTATTGACAATGTGACCTTCACAAACCAGAATGAGCCAGGCAGTTCCATCTCAGCTCTGATCAGCCAGTTTGATGAGACCAACACTCAGGCCAACCTCCCAGTGGTTTCTCATCTCCACAGCACTAATGTGACATCAGGCCATTCTTCTGTACATATTGTGGCCCTAAAAACGCCCTTGCAGCACGGTTTTTCCAAAGGAAAGCTGAAGGCACCTTTCCTGTCCTCCTCTCCTGAGCTGGTCTCCTCTCTGAATCCCGAGACCACCAAACTGGCAAGCTCCACAGTTGTTTGTGAAACAGTCGGCAGCCCCTGCTCCAAAACTAAACCAGATGATGACCTCTCTGGGAAGACCAACATGAGAGCCACGGACGGCGGCTTGCCAAGATGCCCTGCTGGTCCTCGAGGGCAGTTACTGAGAAGTCCCTCTGGCGAAGAAGGCTGGGGAGTACCAGCGAGCGGCAGTCCTGCCCTTTCCACGGGTGCGACACTAGAAGAGGTCATAGATGAGCCCGCTCTTCACATCCATTCTGGAGAGAGCAGCCTTGTGGAAATTGATGAGGAGTCAGAAAATCTGTCTCTAACGTCCTATGAATATAAGAGAGATAACATGGGGCCCCTTGATTCTTCATTAAAACTGAAGTATGGTCAGGATGTGATGGAACACTTTCAGAGAGGTTTGAGAAATGGTTACTGTAAAGAAACTCTCCACCCTTCCTTCCCTGAAGCATTCAACAGTCAAGGTGTCAAAAACCAAATTATTTCTTGTCTAACCTATCAGGGTGCTGGCTTTGTGCATAACCATTTCTCAAGTTCAGATGCAAAAATGAACCAAATCTGCGAAGCCCCTCAGTCTAGTGTTCCAGCTGTGCATGCTCCTGTTCCCAAGCAACTGTCACATTCTCCTCTGCCTGCTCTGAAACTGCCAAGCCCTTGCAAATCCAAGAGTCTGGGGGATTTAACATCAGAAGACATCGCCTGCAATTTTGAGAGCAAGTACCAATGTATTAGTAAGAGTTTTGTCAGAACCGGGATTAGAGACAAGCAGGCTGTCACTGTGAAGTCAAACTCACTGGAGCCTCTAGACGCCCTAACCCAGCAGCTCCGGAAGCTGGTATCCTTTGACCAAGAAGACGGCTGTCAAGTGCTGTATTCAAAACAGGATGCCAGCCAGTTTCCCAGGGCATTGGTCAGAAAATTGTCATCCAGAAGTCAAAGCAGAGTGCGCAACATTGCCAGTCGTGCCAAGGAGAAGCAGGAAGCCAGCAAGCAGAAAGTGGTGAACCCTGGCAATGGGGGAGCAGTGGTTCTTAGAAACAAGCCCTCAGCACCTGCCCTGGCTGTGAACCGCCACTCCACTGGCTCATACATCGCCGGCTACCTGAGGAATGTACAAGGGTCCCATCCGGAGGCACGCGGCATCCCCGAGGGGGCCTGCACAGCCCTTCGTTATGGCTATTTCGACCAGTTTTGTTCAGATAATTCTGTTCTGCAGACTGAGCCAAGCAGTAATGACAAACCAGAAATTTATTTTCTTTTGAGACTGTGAATTATATGAAGCCGCATTTTCAATGTTTACAAGTGTTTTAGAATGCTAGCTAGCATTTTGAGTTGTCAATAAATATGGTCCTTGGCTTTGAAATGATTTTCAAATGTATTTTAATCTTGTATTTTGATCTCCATTTGGATTCATGTGTTCTCTCTGTTCATGTGTGTGTATATAGACTCCATGGCCCTTCCCACAGCCCGGGTCCTTGTCCTCTGAGGAGCTGTAAACTGTGTCCGTATGAAATGCGCGCATGCCCTAGATGTGCCCTTCTCAGCAGCTTGGGTTACAGTGTGCTTGATGCTTCACACAGATGCTTTTCACTGTGTCCTCAGATTGTGGTCACAAATGTCCTCCTTTCTGTTCCTTTTTGAGTTGACTAAGAGACTTTGCGACATGATGAAGGGATAAATTCTTTATTTGCAGCTGTTTTCACTTTTCCTTCTATATAGAGAAACCCAGATGCATTTTTAAAGTTCTCTTAAGTGAAGTTTAAAAGTTCTCTTTGAAGATTTCCTTTCCCCACCCAGAATGACTTAAATGAAGGTAGCTGTTCACCAAGACCCGCCCTCAATCTTCCTTTTGGAATAACTAGGAGGATGAGAGCAAACTCCTGTATATAAGGACAAAGTTGTTTGTTTTGCATAAATTTTGTTACATATTTCTGCTAATAGCTTTGTATGTAACAAGAGCCCAGTTGCCAAGCTATTTGTCATACTTTTGGATTTTCTGGTGAGCTACAGATAATGGCTTTTAGAATGAGGGATATCTGTCAGACTGAAACTAGTAGTAGCACAAACTTAAAACTTCCCTAAAGCTTTCAAGAAAAAAAATATATTTTACCACTATAAAATCCAAGCAAATAGATAATAATTAGAAGAAAACTTTTCCCTTCAGGGAATGAAGTAACTATATTTTAGTACTGACATACATTATTTTCACTGTGAATCCATTTTTTAATTGCATGTTCAGATGTCACTCTTTGCTTTTTTGTAACATTAACTGCAATGATGTTCTTCCTGGAATCCCTGAAAATATAATTAAAGCAGATTTTTAAATACTTGGTACTTTTCATTTGTTTGTTTTAAACAATTGAAGATTGTATGATGACTGTTGACTAAGGGACCCACAGCCCCACAGCATTTTTCCCTCCTTTTTGTCTTTGTGGCAAAGTAGAAAATTTCCCTGTACAGGATGGTTTTAAGTAAGACTTTAAGAGACTTTGTCTTTATACTTGAAAGAGCATGTTTGTAAAGTGTCTGGAAAAATCAAATGTAAGGAGTTTCTCTGCACTTTTGATATTTCAAAATTTTTTGTTTTGTTTTGGTTTGGTTTGGTTTTTTTGGAGACAGGGTCTTGCTTTGTAGTTCAGGCTGGCTCTGAGCTCACTATGTAGCCCAGGCAAGCTGCCGCGAACTCAGCAATCCTCCTGCCTCTGCTTCCCGAGTGCTGGGATTACAGGCCTGAGCCATTCCACCTGGCACTGTGGTATGTGGTATTGATTGCTGGTGGGCGTGAGTCTCCACGCCCAGCATTGTTTATGGTTACTGGGGACCGAACTCAGGACCTTACCCTTGCGAGGCAGGCACCGGAACCACTGAGCTAAATCTCCAGCTCCCGATATTTCAAATTTTAAAGTAATCTTTTTCCCGCTGACTCTGGGGATGGTGGTGGTTGTAGAGAGGGTGGAAGAGCCATGTGGGGAAGACAAGTGAGGAGCT